>VCNE01000543.1:0-13562 GCA_009869805.1 Oncopodura yosiiana | reverse complement strand
TAGCATTGAGAGTTGATGAGTGGGGCAAAAAGTACTCGTGCATTAGTGCGACGTGAGACCCGAGCTTTGCCGTAGGATTCTCTCACATGTTCTCATTGAAGAAGATTATCTAATGCAAGCCACATTTTCATGAGACTAGGAGGTTAGTGTTAATATGCCTATAGCATATGTTGGCATATGCTATAGGCTAGTGCCTTCTAGTTTTCTAACATAATTTAGGATAAGTTAGATCTACTATAAGAACTAACCTCTTAGTCGCATTAGATCTTCTTCAATGAGAACACCAGATAACAAGATAAGGTACCTTATTTTTTAGTATTAGGCTAAGATGTTAAAATATCCTTTTACTTTTGAAACTTTACCATAATTCTTTATTTGTGTTGTATCAAACTTCTGCAAGATATACATAATAATTTTGGTTCAATTCAAGCCAGAAAATCAGATATGAAGAGTGTATGGTGTCTAGACATATACATCTTTTCCCAAATACTTGTAAATATTTTTATTGTAGTCCTATATATCGTAAAAGACACTATGAAAAATTTACTTGTCTCACAAAATCTGATTTCGCTCCCATCAAGTTTCGCTCCTTTCAAGGTTTCGCTCCATCCAACTCGATCCATTCAGTTTCGATCCTTTATTTTTCGAGCCAATCAAGTGACACCATATATGGTGTTGTTCATAGACATCTGAAATACACTTTTTGACATAGGGTTGCTAACATAGAGGGAGAACGCAATCCTTATGAGAGCTTTACATACTATTTTGGAATTAATATTGATATACATTTCCCAACAGGACTAACGAGTCAACGCCACGCATAGACGTCATAAATCCATTTGGCTCGAAAAACGTAGTATTCAATGAGATAAACACGGCACCTAATGCCCTTCAGTTCGTCGAATTGAACCTTGTAGGTGAAAAAGAAAGTGACACAGGCCCACGACGTAAGAAATACCCTGTGGATAATTGTGCTATAGTTGGAATAACAGGAACTGGGTATATGGACATGTTTATTCACCTCCAAGGACAACTAACCTAAGAACAGAAGTGAGTGGTATTACGTTGTAGATTCAATTAATGTTGACAATGTCAATCTTCCCCTTAACAATCCATCAGTTCAACGATGATGCTCAATTTCCAAAAGCTGAAAATTTTCCTTATGGTCTGTTTTTGATATGTTCACTGTCGACGCGAAGAAGAATGCACCTACAAAAGTTTAACAATGTTTATCAGAGAAGAAAAGTAGAAGGAGAGTTACTACAACTAATTAAGGACAACTTGAAGGATGCAATAGTTTAAGCTGAATATCCTATAAGACCAAACTGTGACATTTTTGGTGAAATTCATGAAAAATTTAGAGGGAATGGGTACGGGTTTTTACTTCTGGAATGGGAAAATGAAATTATAGAACAGAGTGAACATTTAAAGAACATGTAAAAGATGAATTCCACCAAATAGCAATTGAATACGTGTTAGCCAAGAAGGATGGATTAAGTCTAGATAAAATTCTGTACAGATTAGGTGAAAACGGGAGCACATTACGAAAAATACCTATATTACCTATCAGCTGTTTATGCAGGTGTCAAATGGCAGATGTCTTTTAAGCAAATCGAAGGAATGCTACTGAAAATGAGTGAATTTAATGCTGATATTGGTGTATATTATAAACGTGATCAAAGAGTGGGTGAAACTGTGAGCTTTATAGGTGATTCGTTGCATAATAATTTGTTACAGTATTTGGTGTCAAATGGAAAGAGGTTTAGTATAATCATGGATTCATCTAATTCAAATCAACAAGAGCGCATGCTAGCCGTTCTATTACAGGTACGCAACTAATCGAGTGAGTGTACAGATATTGTTCCTAGATCACTTTAAGCATTTAAATGGAGTTGGTGTGTCATTGTCCTTGGAAGTATAAAGCCACAATCTGAGATAGGGCATTAACATTGAGTGTGAAGCAAAATCTTATGAGAGATTTACATGAGAATTTAGTTTCAATAAATGTTTTTATGAAAATACACAATTTGAGATAGGAAAAGAAGCATACATAGGTAACTAATGTTTGTATCATTGACACTTTTTTTTATGTAGGTTGTTGACAACCATAAAAAACCGAAGGTATACTTACACCGATTGATCCAGCTTGGAGCAAGAGAAGATACTGTTGGAATAATCTTAGCATTAACAGAAGCATAGACTGATTGGTGGAATATTTCCGTTCTAAAGTTTGTCAGTGATGGAGCAAGCCTTTACAAGTCTTCCTTAAGACGACAAATTGAGAGTTGGGTCAACATTGGAGCCACTAGTCAACGTGACGTTCCTAGACTCCATTGCAGTGCACATGTACTCGAACTAGCAGTACTTGATGCAATGAAGGAATATCTCTACACAGAAAGTGTAGAAGAAAGAGTTAACGAGATGTATGGCTTTTTCAGGAGTAGGTCTATGAAACAAAAAACGTTCTTAAAGACAGCAATAGAAGAGTTAGATGATACATACTTTGAGTTGAAAAAGTGAGGTGGTTGGAAAACAAAAAGGCGACGCTTCTAACAATTCTCAGTCATTTTAAGACATTCGAGAAAAAGCTCTTAGAGATATTAAAGAAACAGAGTTGTATAAAAGAGCTAAGCATATACAAGGGAAAGCAAATGACTTATGAATTGACTCCTCAGAGATAGGACTTCACTAGCAACAATCGCATTTCTTGGTGATGTAAGTAGTACAATGCTTGTTGGTTCAAAGGCATTTCAACGAGAAACTGGAACCGTAGCAGGAATCATGAGAGTCAGGAATAAGATGCTTGACGATTTAGAACCACTCAAAGCTACATATGGGACCCACTTACAGAATTTACTAGATAGGTCGATATGTAATAAAAGAAAAGTTGTAACACTAGATGAGTTTGAGAAGTGTGACAAACTAACGGTAGATGAAATTGAGATGAATGGTATTATTAATGATGAAGAGAATCGAGTTTCAAGTGTAAGGTCGGGAATGATACAGTCAATAAGACGAGAAATTGAAATTAGGTACCCTGAGACTGATTATAAGAATTATGCAATTTTTGACCCAAATAATTTCCCTGACTATGATGAAGCTATAACACAAGGAATTAACAACTGGCGAGATTATGGTAAAGTTGAGTTATTAGCCCTGAACTCTATTTACAAATGGGGAAATGATATCAACGTTTATAGTTCATTTGAAAAGTTAGTTGAGTCAGTAGTACGTAATGATTTAAGAACAGGCTACAAGTCCCAGTAGATGAGTTTTGGGCTAGTTTTTACTCTGAAGATGAGATTGAATGGGATGAAGTAAACGAGGATGTCATTCTAACAGTACTATCAATCCCAATGGGCTCATCCAGTGCTGAAAGATTATTTCGATTAATGAATATTGTGAAAAACGATACTCGTGCTAAGCTGAGACCAAAGGTATCACAAGCAATACTCAGATTACTATACAATTCTCCCAGGAAAGTCGATGACATTAATCTGTTTAAGCTAACAATTGACTTTTTGAAGTTACATTCAAGAGCTGATGACATGACCATTCGACAGGAAAAGTATTACAACCCGAACCTAATATGATTTACAAGCGACTGGGTATAATTGCAAATTAATTAAAATGTCATTCAAAAATATTTAACCAATATTACATTGTTGTAATTATGTTAACCATTTGTTGAAGTGAAGAAGGAGAATGACGGAGTAGAGCTTCAATAAAGTAGTTCTTGTCAAAGTGACAAGTAGTTGAAAAAATAATATCTTGTTGTAATACTATGGGATATGTTTATCATTATCGCACAATGTAATCATTCGATGGATATCATATACAGTAGAGATTATCTATAAGCATTATCTCTAAACTTGAACTTATTCTAACATAATACAACACAAATGAGTCAATTAAATGAGTTAGAATCACTTGAACAAATGAAAGATGAATTATTGCTTCTTGAAGACATATGCCTTTTTGTTAGGATGTCAAAAAAATTGCAAACAATTAGATTTGATGTTTCTGTTGAATAACTGCTAAAAGGAGAAACATTTTTTGTGAAATTACTTGGAAATACATAGATGCAAGAAAAAACACTAACAATTGGTATCTTTTATAGACACGCTTGACTGTCTATAGCCTCAGGCTAAACACCATTTTTCATTGTAGTAGTCATAATGTAGTTAAAATACAACAACAAAGACGATTTTCTACGAAAATGGTAGTATTTCATTTTCGACTACCACGCCCCCTCATAATTTTTTATGGGTGTGGCATCAGTATTTTTGGAATCTCCATACTCAATTACATCATATGATAAGTTTTTGAACACTTTCGCGCACTCATCCCCAGACACCTGGTGTTACATAAAAAAGTTCTCGGGATAGTTAGTTACAGACTGGAAGAATGATTTGCTCTATACAAGAATTTTGGAGCGTTTCTCTTATTATCTTTGTTTTTCTTCTTATGCAAAATGCAATGCAATTTTCCTCCTGGACAAGAAAAAAGAAAAAGCATGCAAATAAAAATAACAACAATTCCTTTTCTTGGTAGACATTAGATAATTTGCATGCCTCAGTGGTCGATGGTCGTTTATTATTTTTTGTGTGGCGTTGCTGTAAAGTCAGTGAGTATTTGTTGTCCATAGGAAAAACATCTTTAGTATTTTCTTAATTATTTTAATTAAAGGTCAAAAGCAGTGATTAAAAATGTCTCTTTCTAAAGAAGCCATGGCAAATAATGAGATCAAGTCAATTGAGGAGCCAGAATCTGAGCCACGAGGATTTGTTGTTGTTATGCTGGAAGATCTGGATAAAGAATTGGAATGTGTGATTTGTTGTCAACCGTATGAGAGTGGATGTCACCTTCATCAATGTAAAGGAGGTCATACTATTTGTAACTATTGTAAAACTCAAGTTAGACTTTGTCCTGAGTGCAGACAACCGTAAGTAATCTTTTTTATTAGAAATAATATTTTAATAATGATGGAGGCATTTTTTTAATGTTCTCATAATTTTTTTTACAAAGCCAAGACGTTTTTCGTTTTATAATTAGCATTATTAATATTTAAAAAGTTTAATTATTAATTGTTTTATCTTTGGTAGATATATTGGAACAAGAAATTTCAGTTTGGAAGAGATTGTAGTTGCAGTAGAAAAAATGAAGTTGAATCTTGGTATCAAACTCCGTCCAAGATTTCACAATATTAACAAATTTGATATGATTGACTACCAAACAAAATTTGTTAATTGTTGTCTTAATTGTGAAGAGTCACCAGTTGCTATTAGAAATTATTTTGATCATCTCCAATGGTATCATGATGTCTACTCTGCTCATAAGGGAGCTTGTAAATTTGGAAGTTTTACTCGAAGAATGGAATATTGGAAAGGGCAATTGCTCAGAGGTAATTTAATTAATCTTTTATTAGTTTTTTTTTTACAAAATAATTATCAATTAATTAAAATTATTTCTCTTCTGTAGATGGACCATGCCGAATGTTTATTATGATTTATGACTCATACAAATTTCTTGTGACTGTCGATACTGATGATGATCAACAAGAATTTAGAATTTGGGTTACAATTAATGGCACAAGAGCAGAAGCTGATCGCTATGAAGTTCGAATTCAATTACTTAATCGTGATGTTGTAAGCTTTTATTTATAGATATATATTTAATATATTTAATTATTTAATGGTTATAATACTCATGTGCAATTAATTAATTTTTTATAGAAAACAGCTGTCCAGTCACGCTATCATATCAAAGTCCACACATTGCAATTGAGTCGAGAACAAATCAAGGAAAGTGGAGAATTTATGACTTTGAAAGCCTCTGATATTTACAAATGTCTATTGCGTCATGTTAGCCGTTATGTTAATTGGTATTTTAATGTTACAATCTCAACTAGAAGTTCTTTAGAAATGGCAACTACTTCAAGCTCATCAAGTGTTAGTGAAATGGTTCAAGGAATGTACAATGGAGAAAATCATCAAAGTCAACATGTATTTGCTAATTCAAATGAAGAATGGGAGACTTCTTATGATGATGAGTCTATCATTCAAATGCTCTATATGTCAGAGCAACAAGAATCAGAATGAATATTTTTCTAATCTAATCTATGCAAATTTTTCCTGTATTATATTAACAATTTTTTAAATACCACAGACAGACTTAGTATATATGACATAGCATTATTATTATAATTTAGTAAATTAGTAACCCAGTAGAATAGTTAGAAAAAATGAATTAATTGTCTTCGTCAAAAACCGTTAGCTTGTAAAAGAAAGTTTGTGTCAGTAGAAACTTTCGAATTGCGGCAAATTCAAAAATTGTAAGATTGACATTAGAGTTTAAAAAATTAATCCAAACTTTTTCTTAAATTAATAATTATCTATGGTCAACTTTAATTACTTTAATATTACGTTACAAATTAGTTAATTAGTAATCTACTTTATCAACTATTGAATGTTCACTTTTGCATTAAATAATTAATAATCTCCTAAAAAAAGTAAGACCTCTACATAAATATGCTCTTTATTATCAGTGAATGAATAATTATTTGTTGACTCTTGTATCTTATGATGTAATAACGTAAATAATAAAAGACATTTTTCTTAATTATTTCAGATCTCTTATTACAAAATATGGCAAAGAAAAAAAAGAAGCTAAAGCCACTTCTCTCTACAGAAGGCATATTACATTTACAACACTCGTTCATAACTCCATCAGTCGAAAGTGGACTATTATCAACAGTTGGTGGTGGTTTAGAATCAGCTTTAGTTTTAGCACCAAATTATGGTTATGGAATCCTTGCATCGACAATGGCTGCTGCTCAAGCTGAGCAATCATCATCAAAAGATAATTCTGCTACTAATTCACCAGCAACTCAAGAAATTGATGATGATGATGAGTCCAGTTGTGATTCTACTGAAACAACTGTGACGCAAAGTGGTGAGAAATCAATAACAAATAATAATGAAGAGAAAGAAGAAGATAAAGAAGAGAAATCTGTTGCTGAACTTGTCAGAGCTGTTGGTGGTGCTAAAAATACACCAATTTCAAGAGTAGAGGTATTTGAAGATCGAACCAATGTTCATAGTCCTGTTTCCAGTGAGAGTGATGATGATGAAGCTACTGAAGAATTTTATGCTAGTTTAGGAATCTCGAGACCACCTAAAAAAATTAAAGCCACTGAAACTAATGATGAATCTACATCGAAGGATGAAAATGTTACATTGGAAAATAATGAAGTGATGGAAATTCTAAGTCAATCAACTGAGACTCAAGTTACTGAGTCAGAAGAAAATACTACAAATAATAATAATAATTCTGTTGTTGCTCCAATTGTTGATGTTCCTCAAGTTGACACAGCACCACCACCAACTCGGCCGAAAACTCCGGAAGATGTAACAGAGAGTATTGCCTCATTCTATAAAAAGTATTGTCAAGTTTATTATTCTGTTGCTCCTGAGCCACTTGGTGATCAGCCATTAGAATTTAGTTCAACTATTAAACCAATAGAAAATCAAAAAGATGATGAAGGAGGAGAAGTTAATGATGATCATGAGTCAAGTGATGTCGTTCAATTGGCTCTTATTGCTCAGAAAGCAAGAAGAGCAATGGAACTGGCTGTAGAGAAAAGAAAACGAGCAATGGTGAATGAGCTAACGAAAGATTATGAAGAGGAAGATGAGTATGATCCTTTACCTACGGAAATTGTACCATCTGATAAAGGAAAGAAATTGGGAATTAATGAAGAAACGACTATAGAACAATATTGGGATTATGTTAAGAGTGACCCACATGATTTTGATAGATGGACATATCTGATTCAATATGTGGAATTTTTGGTAAATTATAATAATTTTGATGACATCTTGTTAGTGGTTTTAATATACATTATTATATAATGTTGATTTTTTATAGAATGATGTCAACCATTCAAGAAAAGTTTATAGTGCCTTCCTTCCATTATTTCCATATTGCTTCGGTTACTGGAAACGCTATGCTGAGTTGGAAAAAGCTCATAATTATTTTCAACGGTAATTAAATAATAAGTTGTATTTTTATTATATAAAGTACATGAATGTGTTGGATTAATTAATATATTTGATTTTTTAGTGCTCTCATCATCTTAGAACGGGGACTTCAATTTATTCCATTATCAATAGATTTATGGCTATCGTACTTAAATTTATATTGTGAAATTAATGCTCATCGTCCGAATTTTACGGAAGAAGTTAGAGAGTGAGTGCAAAAAAAAAATTGAAAAAAACTATTTTATTAAAACATTATAATAAAAATAATTTCAATTTATTATTATGTATAGACAATATGAAAGAGCTTTGGATACAGCTGGAATGGAATTTAGAAGTGATGCTTTATGGGATGCTTTTATTCAATGGGAAACTAATCAAAATTGTTATAAAAAAGTATATTTACTATATCAAAGACTGCTACAAGTACCAACAAGACTTTATAATCGTCATTGGGATAAGTAAGTTTACTCAACTTTAATTTATAATATTATTCCTTCTTTATTAATAATTGTATTTAATTAATTTCAGTTTACAAGTATTAGTTCGTGATCACCATCCAAGAGACATACTAGAAAAAATTCCATATGAGCGATTAAGAAAAAAAGGCTGTAAAATCCTCGGCTATAAGTATAAAGAAGAGCCTGAGATTGAAGTTGGTGAAATTCGTAAAACAACAAAACCTGAAGATCGACTTATGGCTTATGTTAAAGATATTCTTTTAAAGAAAGCTGAAGTGATTCATAATAAATGTGAAGCTCTTACAGAGAAGCGTTGGGAATTTGAAGATAAAGTATGTCAAAAAATATCATCACCATTATTACTAAAAAAACTTTTATTTAATATTTTACTTTTATTATTTTTGCCAACAGATTAAACGACCATATTTCCATACTAAACCATTAGACCGAAAACAATTAAGAAATTGGACAGAGTACATAGAATTTGAAATCAAAGAAGCAGATCATGATAGAATCGTCCTCCTTTTTGAAAGATGTTTAATAGCTTGTGCAAATTATGAAACATTTTGGTGTAAATATGCTCGCTATTTGGAAAAATATTATCGTAAACAATCTGCTAATACAGAAACTTCAGTTCATTTACAAAAAAGTCAAATCAATGTGGAAATCGTTTCAAAAAAAGATACTGAAGATGAAGAAGCTTGTATTAAAGATGTTGAAGCTGTACTCAATGAAATGCTTAATATTCTTGAGAAAAATGAAGAAGTAGCTGTACGTCAAGATGTTGCTGATACAGTTCAATCATTATTATTTAGCGTTAGTGGTGATAATAGTGTTGTGCAGTGTAATTTAGACCAAGAAGTTTCTAATGTAAGAAATGAACATGAGAGTAGAGACGGAAAAAATGAGAGTTGTTTGAGTGGCCACTCAGCCGAATCTGAGTTGCCACCCAAATGTGTCGAAAGTGATGATGATGGAAATTCATCATCTACTTTCGCATCTCTTCTCAGAGTTCCTGCATTACCACCAGCTCCACATCCATGGCAAGAAACTATTCGAGATGTTTTTAAAAGAGCGTCTGTAGTTCATTGCCCAAGGAAACCAACAATTCGATTGCAATGGGCTGCATTTGAAGAGGAATTGGGTAAGAATATTAAAATAAAATATGTAATGGTTTAAGTATACAATGTTGTATATTAATAATTTATGAGATTTGTTGAAGTTATTTGGTATGTGAGTAAATTTCGCTCTTGCAAAATCTTGCGTTACAAAAAAATATTCCTTCACTACTGAAGGAATATTTCTACTCAAAGCTACTTGATATAAAATATTGATGTGAAATGCAAGCATAAGCAAGAGCGAAATTCATTCACAATACTTAAAAATATGAAGGCAATATAAATGAGTCAAGAGAAATAATCTCTCATGTACTGGAATGGTTTCCTCATCACTTGGAAGCAAGATTACAACTATTGGAGCTTGAGAGACGAAGTAATAATCAATCTCAAGTGATGAAATTGTACGAGCAGTATATAACTCAAGCAAAGAATAAGGAAGAAATGGCTATCATTTCTATGAAGTTTTCTCGTTATTTATATAAAGTAACAACCGTCTGTATTATATATATATTGAATTATTTTAATTATATTAATTATTTGTTTTATTCTTAATAGGAACTTCAGTTACCTGATAAAGCTCTAGCAGTTCTTCGCCAAGCTTTAAAAAGAATTAATAATATTCCTCTACTCTACACATCAGTATATGAGATTTGCTACGCCAAATTTCCTAAAGATAGAAAAGGTGCAGCTTCTGCTTTGGAACTAGCTATTCAAAGTAAAGGTCTTAGTGAAGAAGAAAAGTTACCTTTTGTCAAAAAGAAAGTTCTATTTCTTCAAGAGCATGGGCAGCTATCCAAGTATTTTCTTATATAATGATTAATATTAAAATTAATGTTCTAATTTTAATTTTTTTTTTAATTTCAAGGTATCGAGACGCATTAGACCAACTGCATGAGCTAGAAACATCCGTCCGTAAAAGGAAAGAGGAAGATGAAAACAAATTGAAATTAGAATATGCTCGCTACCAAGCAGAAATGCCTAAAGAAAACCTACAACCTTATCCAGTACCAATGTGGCAACCACCAGAAGATAAACAAAAATCAACTGTTGTAGACGTCGCTAAAAAATCTCAAGAGCCAGTTCCTATTTCATATGAAATGGTTGAGGGTGCTGAGCCAATATCTCCTGTTGGTGTTGAAACTCATCATGAGGAAGTAGAAGAAATTCGTCCTAATGAAGAAGACGCAGCACCATATAAAGAAGTTGCACCACCAATGGAATTACTTGTTGGATCTGAATATGGTTATGGACATAAACATCCTGATTACAAAATGGCTGAAATGCTAGCTCAGAAGGAATATGAAAAATTAGAAGCTATTGGTTATCCAGAGCATTTGAAGGATAGAGAAGGAGAAAGTAGAGCTAAGAAAGTTTTGAAGAGAAAATCTGATGTTCCTCTTTTCATTGTGCCACCAAGTGGATCGTATTTATTGAGTTATCTTGGTGGACCTAATACAAGAGATAATCCACCTGTACCTGGCTCTGATTCTAAGAGAACTAAATATGAGGTAATTTGTTGTAATGAAAGACTTGTACCAGAGCTCTTAATTTTTAATTAATTTGTTTGTCCAGGAACCTGTTGAAGTCACAATGATACCAATACCTGAATCACCATGTGTCAATGTTCCAGATTGGTTTGTGAAAGAAGGAGGAGAGTTATGTTTAAGTGAGACAAGAAATGGATTTTCTATTATTAGATTCTGGCCTCATTTTATATCACTTGATGGCAATAAGGTAAATTAAATATTAACCTAAAAACCAACAGCGTCTTATTTTAACACTTTATTATTTATTATTTATAGGAACTGTATAAATCAGTGCGAAGATCTGTGAAATGGCATCAAAAGCAAATTATTAGTGGTGGGAAGTGGAGACATTTGTCAAGACTAGTGTCATGGCTAGGACCCTGTGATTTTACTTATAATGGATTGCAACTAGCAAGAAATGAAGATTGGCCACCAGAAATTCTCGATTTACTTCATAGGTTAGTTAATACTCTTTAATTATTAATTACATTTTATTAATGATAACTAATTGTCTTGTTAAAAAAATTTTATTATAGACTGAATGCATTAACTAAACACGAGTTTAACTGCTGCTTCCTTAATCTCTATCGAACTGGACATGACTCAGTTTATTGGCACTCTGATTGGTTTCCTGGTCTTGGCTCAAATCCACCAATTGCCTCAGTGTCTTTAGGCTCTTTACGATCATTTGAGCTTAAACGACGTGGCCCTGTTCACAACTTTATTCGCTTTCCATTATTTCCTGGAAGTTTGTTACTAATGGAAGGAGCTACTCAAGATGATTGGGCGCATCAGGTATAAAATAATAATCTATTCATATAGTCTTTTAATAATACATTTATCATCTAAATTAATATTCTTATTATTGCATATAGATTCCTAAAGAGCCACAAGTCAAAGAAGAGAGAATCAACTTAACTTTCCGAGTGATGCATTCAATTGATGACCTGGACAAAATGTTTAAACCTAATGGCCGATCTGTTGATGTCAATTTAGCTCAATTATTAGCCGCAGGACCAGATGGTACTGGTAGCAAGCCGGAAAGTAGTATTATCACTTTACCAGCTCTTCCTCCAGGAGGCATAGGTCCAGTTAAACCACCAAATCCTGAAGAACTAAAGACTGCAGAAAATAATAAGACTACTACTCCTACCACCAAAACTGATGATGAAGTCCTATTTGAAGCTATCATGGCTAGTAATCCTAAACCTTCTATTAAAGATTTGACAAAAATTTTCTTCTATAAGGAAACCAAGTCAAATTAAATATATATAAAATCTCAATTCATTTTCAAATGTATTTATACTATTTATTATTATTACTCTAATAACATTGTCATTGTGAAATTAATTAATTAAATAAAAAAAATAAATGTTTTTTCTTATGAATCTAATTAATTTAATTATACTTTTATTTATTGATATAATATGTATAAGTTCTTTAGGGGGATATAGAAAAATAGTATATAGGTAAAAGGGGAGTATATTTATAGAATAGTAGAGGAATAAAAGTTGCATAATTGGCATCGTTATTTTTCCAATGAGATAGAAATACATCAGATCATCATAATTGGAATGTAGCTAAATTGAACCAAGAAATTGTTAATATTGGACTGCCTTATATATTCTCTAGTTTTAGACAACACCAGAAACATTTTCTAAATGAGCAAATCATTAGACGTTGTTAAAGTAAGAATGATGCTATGACCCCTATCTTAACTTTTACAATAGTCATTATATATAAAAATTGTAATCATTATCCATTTTATTTCTCTCTCTCTCTCTCAATTTTATCCACTATAGAGTCTTACGTATCATGTTCTCTCTAATATATTTACCTACAATGCTTCTACTCTCTTCTCCTTATGATGTTCCTTTGCACTCAGTAATTGTTTCAATAAGTAGCTGACCATATGGACAAAAGTCTGTCGTTCTTGCCGACCGACCACAGAAAATAAAATCAATTCTCAATTCTACATGCAATGTCTCATTAACTAGAAAAACCAACGATTTGATATCTTCAAAAAATCTACAGTAGCCGAAAAGTGTAGAAGCATCAACTCATTTATTAGTTAAACAACACGGGACCGACTGATAGAATAATAAATATCTATATACTCTTTCATCATAAATTCCGAAATATTATATATATATATATATACTAAGCTCATGTGCATACTATATACAACGGCCAACTTTTTATTTCATAATAAGATAATTAAGCAATTGAGAGAGTCCAGTATATAAAAACTAGTATCCCAACCAACACTACAGCTTAGAGGCTTCATGACTTTTTCTACCAATGTAGCATTAGATGAGGCTGAAGCTTGTTAAGTGAGCCATTGGGCCTTCACCGAAATGCCAATGGGAAAAGATGATAGGCTCAACGTCTCTTCCTCACCACTCCAACAATCCTTCT
>VCNE01000537.1:0-12401 GCA_009869805.1 Oncopodura yosiiana | reverse complement strand
CACACAGAGAGAGAGAGGTGTATATTGCAGTCTAGTATAATCTTTCTGCTTCACCTGGTAACTTAATCATGTACATTCATTCTCATTTTAATCCTCACATATACATACTACTGTGTACTGCAGTAGCCCATTACTTTGTTATTCTCATTGCCATTAGAGAGAGAGAGAGAAAACCCAAAACCTATTTGAAAGGGTCACACATTTAATCCTTATATATTGAGCTGGAAACTGCATTACAAATTAGAATGAGTTTTTCTTCTCTCTCTCCTAGGAAAAGAGATTTGTGTTTTGGAATATCTAGAGAATAGACTGTCAATGCAATCAAATTAAACACACCTGTCCACTTCCATCTCACATCACATCTCTTCACTGAAAACTGGTTTGTGTCCTCAAACAGGAGTAATATTGGTTATTCTATTTGGTACTTGAGTCTCTCTTTTAAGTGTTCTTTTGACCAATACAATTGTAGAGTAGAGAGAATCAGTTGATTTGATCGTTGGCCGTTATTGGAACGACAAGGAGGAAGGTAGAGAGTGAACAATTGTGTGATGTCGTATGTGTTCTGTTTGGTTAGTTTTCTATGTTAGGTACGACAATAATCGTTTAATCTAATGTCTCATTCTCTCTATGTGCGTAAAAGGCATGTGAAATAATGGGTTTGTGAGGTAACCAACTCTATCAGTCTGTACAATGTTAGTGTTGTAGTCATACCACACAATTTCATGGCAATCGTCATAACTTTTACCTTCAAGTGTTTTTTCAATGTTGTTGTTGTTGTGTTCTTCAAGGTAAATATAAGACGTGTTAAAATTTACACTAGAGAGAAAATTAAGAAGCCTAACAACATTATATGATCGTCAAGAATCTAGAAAAGAAGAATTAATAAGGAAGTGTAAATTAAGGATATCTTGCTTCTGAAAATTTTCCCTTTAGCTTTCAACTTCAGACTTGAAAATAAACTCAACTCTCTTAAACCTACTGAGAATAGAGTTAAATTCAATTAAGATGAAAACTCTTAGAAAGAAAAGTGCCCTAAGGTCTTTACACTTGAATTAGTCTATAAGAATCTTTCTCCCTCCCTCTGCTCATTTGCTCATTCTTTGCTTCATCTTCAAATTATGTTTATGACGATGATGAAAATGCGGGCATTAAGTAGAAAATCAGGCTCATTATAACCAACCAGACTCAAGACAAACTATAGACCAGCATCATTAAGTTTGTTTGTTATGCAAGCCTCATTATCATCACAGTTTAATGTAGCAGCTAACAACAACACTATAGGAAACCTCAAGTTTTAAGATCAAAACTTAAAGAAGAAAAAAGTTTTTGGGTTCACCACTACACGAAAAGTAATATGCATAAACTACTTATGTTACTAAAGCCATGTAAAAATATATTTACAACATAAATAAGTATATATAGAGTAACAACTCTCCAAGAAGTTTTTTTAAAAGAGCTTTTTCTACAACTACCAACAAGCCAAGCCACCATCTTTTCTCCAAAGTTTTTCATGGATTTACCCTTGTGACAACTTGATAATAAAGTGACATTCAATGTGAATATATGACCATTGGGTTTCTCTCTTCTCTGTAGTAGACGTTGCCTTCACTTCCGGCTACGAGTTTAGTTTACTATTCAACTTGTGCACTCTTGTATCTCTTCTTTATATTTGAGAACTTTTTTCCTCTTATACTATATATTTTTTCAATGTGAATATATGACCATTGGGTTTCTCTCTCTTCTCTGTAGTAGACGTTGCCTTCACTTCCGGCTACGAGTTTAGTTTACTATTCAACTTGTGCACTCTTGTATCTCTTCTTTATATTTGAGAACTTTTTTCCTCTTACTATAGTATATTTGTGAGAAGGTAAAAAAAGAGTCAATAGATATAGAATGCATACCTTGAGCTCAATACACATAAAAAAGAAGGAAGAAGACAACTCTTAAAAAAGAAATCCTTGGTAGAAAATGAGGCGTGGAAATAGGTAGTCAAGAGTCGTCTATGTCGCAACAAATTATAAATAAAAATATACTAATGTACACTATACTTGTCAAATATCTAAAGCTCATAGTGTAGTTGAATTATATTTATGTAATTTATATTCCATGTGAGAGTTATGAGATTGTATAAGAAGTCAATTCAAAGAAATCCATGTCGCTAAAGATAGACACAAAGTTATTTTATGTTAGTAGTCTACTTGTAAGTGATTACACCTTCCTTTTCTACTCGATGAGTCTCCAACTCACATCATCTTCCAAACAGTGCAGATGGATTCAAACAGGAAGGGGAAGTTGACATCATATATGAGGGTGTCAGACAGTCGTTATCGTTAGTGGACACTCGCTTTTGACCAAAAGTCTTTTTTCCCTTTTCATTTTACAATATGGTGCATTGAGCACTAAGCAACATTGAGCATGAAGGTGATAGTAGTCAGTGGTCTTCACTATAAAAAAAAACTAGTGTGTAGGTTTATATATAGGTACTTTATAGCTAAAAAGAGATATACGAGAGAGTTAGAAAGAAATCATTCGTCCAGGAAATGGAAACTCACTTCTCAGACTTCTACTTCTTCGTTCACCTTTTTCTCATGATGAACTGCTTCTTTCTGAAGCTGTGAGTCATTCCATTCAGATTTTCTTTTACTTTCTTTGCCAAGAAAACGTTGTTCTCAAGAAAACTAAATGTTTCAATGTTTCTTTTCCCTTCTCTTACCTTCACATCAGAAATCACTAAAGTGCTATGCTTTATACCTATATATATACTCCTATGCCACGTCATGCACTAAACTATATAAATCATCCTAAAGTTTTTGCTCTCTCTCTCTTTCATTCATTCTATATAAAGTTTTTTCCTTTAGGAAAAGGTAGATGACGAACGAATGTTGAAGCAAACGGTACATAAGTATACATATGTCATTGTAATAAAGTCTGTCTGGAGATTCTCTTCTCTAGCAAATCTTGTTCAACTAGAGATTGTTTCTTACATAAGAACTCATGTTTCCTTCTCCAACTTCTTTCTTACTATTATTATACACGTGTCTTACTTCGGTCTCCCTTACAGTCATTCCCAAGTTTTACACATAATCCACCGACTAACTACCAGCAATAGTTAGCTCTATACGGCTCAAAGTCTTCAAATGATGCAATAGGATATTATGAACTGAAGGTAAAATGAGTCAAGTTGCAACAGAGAGAATAATGTAAATGATATATAGACTATATAGTTTAGTTTCATCATCAACTGCTTTTAGATTCACTCTTCAACTTTTATATTAGTCGGTCTAACTGACGCCACTGACTACAATGTCATTTTGTAAAGGGAAACCCACTTACTCAATGCTAGATTAGCTTCTCTCCCTAACATCACATTTACGTTTTTTTTCATTGCTCTACCTTTGCTGTTTGCACATCTTTGCCAACTAGGCAACATTATATTACCTAAGAAAAACCTAGAGAATGATATGAAGATAGGTAACTTAGAAGTAGTCAACTTTAGCTCAGAAGAAGAACAAGAAACGAAGAACGGAAATCCATTAAGATCCTAAATCACATCACTTCCTCTCTTCTTTAGCTCTCGTTCACTCACTCTCTCTTTTATTTTGCTGTCTATGATCTTCTTCTCTTCATTCCACTTGAGTTTCGGTGTGTTTTTTTTGTTCATGGCATAGCTTCTATTCAACATTGCTATATAATACAACAGCTACGCAGATAAAACATAGAAATGAGTAGCATATCATAGAACACTGTTGTTGGCAGAGATTTTGTTATTATTGTTCAATGTGGATTTATCGCAATCTGCACTAATTATGATAATATCAACTGCGCCAAACTAGTTTGAGTAATTATTAAAAGTAGAATACCGGACCAAGAAAAATTCAGTGGTATTGAGTTATTTCAGATATTGAAAGTGATAATTTTCATAATATATTTTCAAATTGTTAATTGATAGTGAGAATAGAATGTTAACTTCAGTTACAGAAGATAAATTGCGTATCTCCTTTAAAATATTCAACGGCATTGAATCATTAAACTTTAACTCAAGTTAAAATTTTAAACTAAAAATGTAATGTTGTAAGTAAAGATCAGCAATAATATGTGCATTATATCTTATATCACATATATCAAGAGTATTAGAATTATAATATAGCACATCATGTTATTATGCTAAGCAATGAGAAACATAGTCAAAGAAATACAGAATTGTATACCTTATTTCTTCTTTCCAAAAAGCTAAGCCCTATCTTTCAGTCTCAAGCTTTCTTTCAAGAAAAAGAGAAAAGTAGCAGACGGAAATGTGAAATCAGCACTGAAGATTTTCTCTCCCTCTTTTACAATCCTTATGCTCTTCTTTTAGAAAGTGAGTACAGTTGAGGTTTTGCATTGCATCGTAATTTATTGTGGGCATTAGTAAAAAGTAACCTCTACCAAAGAAGATTCTCTTTACCATTTCACTTACTTCAGAAAGAGCTTTATACTTATGTACAAATTTCTATGCAACTTTTACTATATCCCACTACAGAGTGAAAGAGAGAGAGACGACCCTCAGAAAGTGTCTCAGCTTTCTCTCTCACTTTATTTCTTATCCTTATTTTTTGGTCTTTGTACCTCATTGTCGAGTCAACTGCTGTAACTCTCGTCTCCAGTAGTATTATACACTCATATAAAAAACTATTCACCAAAATGCTACATTACTCTTTAATGTACCTTTCCCATACTTTTACCTTTATATGATATTATCCTTTTACCTTTACAATTTTGAGCATTACTTTTTTTTTTCTCTCTCTCTACTTTCCATTTTCATAAAGAAATCGTCATAGTCTAGTCCATTTCTTTCCTCAACAAAAACTTGACGAGGTAATAAAAAGCCATAGGTAGTCCTCTATCTTTTTCAGAATAAGTACTTTTCTCTCTCTCTCTCTCTGTCTCTTCACTTTGTACCTCTTTCACTACATTGCATGCTACCTGAAAACATTTCTAAACAAGAAAAACAGACACGCTCAATCCCAAAAAGGAAAAACGTAAAAAAATATAGAAAATATAAAGAGAGTTTTCACTTGACTCCCTAGTTTATGTGTACTATACCTACGTCCAAAAGTTTTTCCTGTGAGTTTTTTTTGATAAAAAAAATTATTCCTTCTTTTTCTGTTCAACAACAAGAAGATCAAGAAAGAGAAAACTTGAGAGACCAGAGGAGACCAGTGAGACGAATAAGTAGCATTTCCCTTCAACTCACCTAGAGACAAACTTTATACACAAAATACACTCTATTCTTTTCTCTTCCTAACTTTGACTCTGAAAAAAGGAGAGAAAAGAAACTTCTTATATGTGAACAACTATATATTTTTCATGTTTCCAAAAAACTTTTTTCTCTTCTGACAATCAAATGTGTTTGCTTGACACTTCATGTTCCATATTCTCTCTCTAGTCAATAGCCACATAATTCACCAATTACGATAGACTATCGTAATGCTTCTCCAAATGAAATAGAATATAAAGCATAGAGCTCAATGCACAAATAATTATGTATGTCTTGTGATGATGACCCTTTTGTGTCTTTGAGAGTTTTATGTACGTAGGTAGATTTACTAGTAACTCTTTACAAGACAATGCAACCTTAATTAGATCGTACTAATAATAATAGCTACTTTGGAAAAGTGCAGTAGAAAAACTCATGGAGAGATAATGTGTAACACATGTCACTAAATATTGGGTCGATGTTCTTTGGCTGATATTATGTAATCAGTAATCAGAATAAACTGTGTTAAATTGTGAGTGACTCATTCAACTGAATCTTAAAACTCTTTAACCACAATGCAACCATCTCTGATTATTATTTACTAAAAAGCCGCAACGTACATTAGGTGACATTACATATTGACAATAGATGATCAGAAGAGTAATTTAGCTTATTTAATGCTCTTATGCATTTCTTTGACAAAGACGAGAGCACATGCTGAGAGAGTCCATTTCATTCATTCTTTTCATCTTTTTCATACCTTGATTGCATGACGAGCACACACAATGTTGTAATATAAAGTAGGGGAATTGAAACATTTGTGAGAGGATATTCACAATTGAATTGAATGCAGATTGTTATACACTGTAAATGAAGAGCAATTTTTATTCAGTAGTAGAGTGAGCAATAATTTGGTCCAATTAATCCTATGCTCTGAACGATGAAAAGTAAATAGCAATATGATGACACAGAAGATCGTTATATAGAAATTTTTCAATTGTTAAATGCAGAAGATTTGTAGATTTAATATACATTAAGTCAAAACAGAAAGTTATTGGTAAACTATATTAGCATAACAGGTGTACGATATCAACAAAATCTTTCTAAGCATCATTAAAGTCTCTCATAATTAATTTTTTAAATTTGTTAAAATTAATTTCAATTGACACAAGTAAAACTAAACAATAATTTTACACACCAACTGTATACATATAAATAAACACATGTCGCATATCAGTAGAAATTTTCTAAACGTCGCCGAACCCTGCTAACTTACTTGAGATTTATTTCACATAGTTAATAGGTCAGTTTCATGCAAATTATTTCTCTCTTTATAGTTGACTGACAAAAGTTCACTCACATAGTTCAAAGTGCAGTAAATTAATGTGCTCGTTGCAATCAGTCTTGTGAAAAAAATAACATTGAGCCAAATACCCTAAATTCAGAGTGACAGCACAACACTTTTTTAACCTAAAGTTATATGCCTCCTACTTTATACTATACTTCTCAACTTTTCATTCTCCTCTCTAAATGTCTCACTAGTTTGACTATATGTCTGGATCATTGCAATCAAACAGAGACATTAGGAAAGATTTACCTAAATTGCTCCACATTACTTTAACTCTTTACATATATATGTACAACTACTACTACTACGTAACTGACAATATACTCTCTAACATAAAAACATTTGAAACATAATAGACTTCATCTACTACTACTTCTGCAAAACACTTCAACTCTCTATCTCTATCTCACTACACTATATAGTGTAAACTAAAGTGTAAAACAAAAATGTAATGTGATGCATTCGACACACTTGTTCGTTCAGTCACTGCTCTCATTTGCAACAACCAAGGCAAGGCTCAAAACTTTTCTCTTGTTGAATAACTAACTATATATATGTATTAGAATATACTTCACAAAAGTACGAAAAAGCAAGCATCAATGATTACAACGTTAAAATTTTCCTTCAACTCTGGGCGAAAGAAAAGAGTAGAGTAGTGCATTACTATGTTTAAAACACAAGTTTTCAGTTTAAAAACAATCTCAACTCAGGTACTAAAGAGAGAGAGAGAGAAGAGAAGAAATATATAAGAGAAAAAGACATCATCATTCCTATATACTACACATTGGATTGCTACACAGTTGTTGCCAATCCCAAAATAAACTTTTAGAAAGAGACATGAAAAGAGAAGAATCTTTTACATTGCTCTCACCGTGTGAGGTGTGTCATTCTTATAGAGAGAAGACAGAACAGAAAGCATACCTCTAAAATCTAAGAAACTAAAGCACCTGTGATTACTCACTCACTCCAAAAGACTTCTTTCGACAAACTAAAATACATACTATAGCGTCAGTGTTTTTAATGTCTTTCAACTCAAACTATATAAGAAAAAGCATTGAGTATACCTTTAAAACACACGCATCTCATAATATAATGCAATCATTGAATATCTTTGCAGAGAAGAGTTTTGTAGGTAGGAAAGAGAAGAAGTAAAGAGAGAGAGAGAAGATTCTTATTCTCTTGGAAAGCTCTCTATTTATAGAGCTGATTTTTGTTGTTTGCTGATGTTGCCTGTTTGCTCCTTCCAATTTATCTTTGCAGGTTTATTTCTTATTCACCTTATACACTCTTTGCCTCTCTTTTTGAGCCACACTACAATAATACATTTTATACTCTCTTTTGCCATGATGCCATAAGGTAATCTTGAATGCTTGTCCTTCCCCTTTTTATATTCTTTTCGACGAGACGAAACTCATCTTTTATTGTGTATATATCTTATATGTGTAGCCATTATTATACATTGTACTAAAAAACCTTTTTTCCTTGGCAAATGAATTTTTTTAACTCTCCTTCTCTTCCTGCAAATTTAGATTTTGCATTTTTAGATTTTAGGTAATAGCATCCTCCCTTTCTCATATGTATACCTATATAAAAGTTTTAGTAGTGTAGTAATGTTTTCATTCTTGCAAGTCAAGCCTTGTTGGCCCTGTCTATTTACTCCAACACTTTTTCTTATATATACTATAGTGTCTCTCTCGCTCACCCAAAACACAATTTTTGGCTTCTCTCACCCATTTTCTTTCACTGGTATTTAATCAAAATATGCATGGAGGTCTTTTGGATACAATGTGTATTACTTTTTAGCATAGAGTCGTTATAAAACTCTGTACTTCTTTTTTTGCTATTTTGATAAGTTGGTAGTGATTTAAACTTTTGAAACTTTGTATTTAACGAGATGAGATATGTGCAAAGAAAAAAAGTCACTAGAGCTACAGCCAAGTCAGGAAGATGAGATTAGAGAATTCAAGTCATTCAAGTCATCAACCTTGTTTTTCACATTTTCACTACTTACTTCATTTAATAGTACACGATTGCTATTAGAGGGAGAAAAAAAGAGAGTCTGTTGAGTTTACAAACATTTTTCTTACATGAATAGCATAGCTCTAAAACATATTTTGCATTCATAGTCATCGTCTTCTATATACTGTCTCTAACAACAAGTTGAAATTGAAAGAGACTCCGTAGTTGTAGATATGTAGTTGGTTCCTTCATTACTTATCATTATTTAGTAGATTTATAGCATACCGAGATATGACGATTGCAAGTCAACTACTACTAACTCAAGTTAAATGAAGTCAAGTCTCCTTTGACTTTCGACATGACGGCAGAGAAGAGAAAGAGCAATCAATGGTAAATAGAGGTTTACTTTATATATCTTTTAAACCTTTTCATAAGAGAGAGAGAGATAGATAACAATTTTAAAAATAGCATCAACATCATTGGTTCGTCAAACACACCGTAGTACATTCACTTTTTAAGTTATCAATAGGTCACTAACATTAACTGATCTTTTTTGGATGAAATTTCAATCTTCTGCATATATATAGAAAAATAAATACAAATGTGAACAGAGCTCACGTCTCACATATTATTATTTATTTTGTAATGTTTTATAAGTAATGTGGTATTCAGGTCAACATTTAACGTTTTAACAGACATCCGTCATTTCAGCATATGCCTAAATGAAATAACAGATTAAACTTTTAACTCTACTTGTGGTTAAAATCAATTAGTTCCATTTATGTATGTATGTACCTCTAGTGAATTATGGTTGGCGATTGACGCTTTATATTTTATGTAGAAGTTAACAGGAAAAAATAACTTAACCTGTCTAATTGATAAGAGCATAGAGAGCTAAGTACGCAGAAACTGAACTTAAGGTAATGTATCATCATCCTTTTGGTCATTTTTCTAATGCGTATGTGTGACTAATATGTAAAACTACATTCGATAAGCTTCTCTTCTTAGTAACTACTTGAGTAGTTTGGTTTGGATTGGTCACTCAATTTACAAGTACATATGAATATGAAATGGATTTGATATATTATAAACATATTGAGAAAAACTTGTTTTGATTTTAGTCTTACGTATGTATATGTATTTATATTTTGTATAGACGGATAAAAGATAAAAAAGGAGCAGGCAGAAAAAGATGAGAGTGAGTGAGAGAAGAGTGTAAAAGTGTGAAGTAAAAAAAGAAAGAGAAGGAATATTTTCTGCTGACGATGGCACATCTTCTCTTCTCTCTCTACTTTACTTATATACTTTATATATATTATGGAAGAAGAGAATGTAAGATGATCGTTGATAGCCTTTAGGTTGTATATATACTATAGAGCTACCACGTAATATGTACTTATGCCTGAGTCTTTTTGAGCTTTTCTCAACTTGGAAAATCACCTTTACACCATACCATCAACATTCACACGATCAGCATTTTTAAAACCAGATTTTCTGAAAATGTGTTCCGTTTCACTCTCTTATTTTTTCTTTACACTTCATGTATTTGAGCATTCATATAGTAAGGTGTATGTATCTATTTTACAACCTTTTTTTACTATGTTTCAATGTCCAGTACAAGCTTTACAGTTATATATATATATATATATAGACTAGTCAAGGTCTTTATAGTTTTTTCTATACTATAGAAATGATACCTCTGAACTAAAAGCCACTAACCTGAATGACTTTTTACCTTTGAGGCTTTGAGCTCTTGTGATTTTAACCACATTGCCCACACTCCACTTCTATATCATAAAAAAGCCCAAAATGTAATTCCCAATGAAGTGCTAGAGATATCTCAAGTATGAAATAAAAAAAGACAAAAAAGATCTAAAATACAAATGGGCCTTGAATCTTGGCATATGTAAAATACATATATTATATCCGTTGGTTCTCTCTATGAGCAATTCTCGTGACATTACCTATAGGAATAAGAGAATCCATTTGAATAGTCGTCAATTTTTTTCTAATGTGAATGCATAACTACCTTTATACACTTTACTTATACTACTTCCTTTACTGAGATCTGACTCAGCTATTTATCCTTGTCCATCATTTTGTTGAAAGTGAAGGTGGGAGTGTATTTCATGGTCTATAGGATAGTAGGAAAAAAGGATGGCACCTGATAGAGATAGTAACTTCAACCAGCCATTGTGTACCTGTTCCCCTTTCCTAAGTTATATCTTCATGTAAGCTTTCTCCCAATCATCACTCATTCTCTAGAGAACTATAGTTTAGTTCGTCAGGTAGTCTCTCTACTCTTATATGTGAGGATTGATGAGCCAAGTCAAAGAGATATAATAGTGGCTATAAAACCTATACTAATACTTTGTAAAAGGTAAGTAACTATGAAAAAGCCAAGTCAAAGTCAAACCATCATGAAAACAAGATAGAGAGAGAGAGACAACCAATGAAAATCGTAAAGATGAAAACAGCCACACCTGCATTTCCAACTCTGTTGAAATAGAAGAGATAACAACTGTACAAGTTTTTTATGTCTTTATGCAGCAGCATATATCACATTCACTCTCATGATGTCCATCTTTATGTATGTAACTATATAACTTCTTATCACAGCATACCTGTTTAGCTCGTTAAGCAACAGTGAATGAAAAAAGCTCATCCCATTTTTTGCTTACATTGCATTTTATGTTTACACATTCAACATTTTTCTCTCACAACCTTAGAAAGAAGATCATCATCATTTCATCAAGAAGCCAGACGAAAAAATCGTAAAAAGGTAGACTCAAGTAATTTTATACTTGTCAGTTGGCTCCACAAAGATCATTACAAAATTGATATCTCAGCACTACCTTGACTATATATTATGTATATAGCATTTCAATCTAAATGTGTTGTGAATGTGTTGACGTTTCTAATACCTTTACAAATATTGCATAAGCAGAAGAATTATCATATTATTATGAGTTAAAGGTATGACTATGTATCATGTTGACCAACTCACGTAAGCTAAATGGAATTAATTGAACATCAAGTTATGGTTGTGTCACCTAAATTGCTTTGACATTTTACTGCTTTGAAATGTTTGAAAACAACCACAGGCCAAGGCTAACTTTTAATACCTACATGTATATAACTACACATACCTCTATTGGATTTAATACGACGTATTTTAATCATACTATCTAAAAGTACCTTAGTATGCATTAAATATTACAAGAGGTGTATACTCTTCTTATACTTTTCCTTGTCAGTAGATATATCTGTAGTTTGCGTAATTGGCTATTTTTTCTTTCTCTGGAATCTGTAATGATGTCATCAGAGACAAAACGACTAACTAAGAAGACATGATTCAACAGAAGGCATAGAAAAAGAAATGTAATTCGATATATATATATTCTTGCTACACCTGACAATTTATTATCTTGTCTTATTATTTATGGAAGAGGAAGAGCATCTATACATAAAGATTCTTCTCTAGCATTCCATTAGTTAGTATAGAGCTATAGGCTACAGAAGAATTCAATTGAATACATGAAATGACAAGCAACCTTCTACACACTAATAGATAAGAAAGATCAGCAAATGCTTCAGAGTATAATAGAATACAACCTCATCTCTCTGACTCGTGAAACTAATGAGTATACCTACTCTTCTGATGATAGAACAAGAGGGAAAGAGAAAGAGCGTATCAACATCAACTCACAAACATACACAAAAGTCGTTGGCGAATGATGATTTTCTCGTGTCTCTCTTCTCTTTTCTCTCTTTCTCTGATAATGAAACTGATGATTTAATACTATATAAGGTATAAACTAAAGGTAGAAAGAGAGACTAAGGTAAAGGTATAATATT
>VCNE01000536.1:0-12140 GCA_009869805.1 Oncopodura yosiiana | reverse complement strand
CTCAAGATTATATAATTGTCAATTCTAGTAAGCAAATACCTAATCCGTTCTCGCATTGGCCAGGACCACTGAAACATCGTCCAATTAGAATAAAAGCTAATTAGAGCTTACGTTAGTTAGATATCTTACCATATACCAGGATCTGCACGACATTCATCCACATCTAATTAAGTAAAAAACTCAATTAGCATCACAATGAATTATTTCTTGTATAGTATTATACCTAAGCACGTGGAAGAATCTGGTGAAGGCATTAAGCCACTTGTGCATTCGCATGTATAGCTTAGGGAGTAAAGGCATAATAATAATTAGCAAGTTGTTGGATGATTAAAAAATATCAGTAATAATTTCAATTACCTTCCTAATAAGTTAGTGCATTTGCCCCCATTACAAACTCGACTACTTTCACATTCATCTATACAAAAATGTTGTATATTATCTGAGAAATTATTTTTTAAAAAATATCACTGAATTACCAGCATCTGTACAAGTTTTTCCATCCATTAAAAGCATATATCCAGGTCTACATGAGCATGCAAAACTGTACAAAAGAGACAATTTGATAAAGTTTTTTTTTAATAAAAAGAAAATCTGATTGATAGTTTTACCTTCCAGGTGTATTAATACAAATGCCAGAGCATCCTCCATTGTCAATACTGCACTCATCAATATCTGTAAAGAGGAAGAAATTCATGTAATTTAATAACATCTATGTATACATACTAATTATTAACCTTCACAATGAGCTCGATTACTTCCTATTTGATGATAACCCGGATCACATACACACTATATTATAAAGAAATGCATTGCATTTACAGAAATCAAAAGGTCAAAATAAAATTCTGATGAAAATAGTACCTGATATCCAGAAACCATATTCTCACAAACTCCATTGGAGCAAATTCCACTCGTTCTTGAGCATCTGAAGTGAAAGTCATCATATTTGTTATAATAGTGTATATTTTTTATGAATGAAAAACTAATTAAGGAAAAAAAGTAGTAAGTAGTAATTACTCGTCAATATCTTTACATTCCCTCTTGTCTGCAGATAATTCCATTCCTACTGGACATAAACACTCATATGATCCCTAATAGAAATATTTGAAATACCATTTCAATTTGACCTTTATATATAATAATTAAAAAGTGAAAGTTCATACTTGTGTATTGATGCATGTTCCTCCTAAATTTTAAGAAACAAACAATCAATTATAGTCTACAAATTCTCAAGTATGTATAGAAGTACCACCTCTGCATAATCCTGATGTCCTTGCACATTCATCAATATCTAAATTTTAAGAAAACAATTAGTCTGCAAATTCTAAAGTACTATTAATAATAATATATGTACCCATGCACGTTTGCATCATCATTGTACTCTCAAATCCTTCCTGACATGAACAAGTGAAACTTCCAGGGATGTTTGTACAAGTACCATTGCCACAAATTTGGGTCATAATCTGGCATTCATCTAAATCAATACACATAATACCATCTTCATCTAATGAAAATCCTTGATTACACCGACATGTATATGAGCCTAAAACATTTAGGAATATTATAAATATTTGTATTTCAAAATCATATTAAACATAAAATGTTGCTATATATATTACCAATAGTGTTTTTACAACGACCATTTAGACATAAGCCAGGAATCATTGTGCATTCATTAATATCTATTCTTCCTGAAGATCCCATTCCTCTTGGACATAAATTAGCAAAAGCATCACTTCCTTGTGCAGGGCAAGGCAGACATTCTAAGAGAGATTTAATAATTAGTATAAGAATATATATTTTTTTGTCAATTACATATTTCTACCTCTTGACCAAGAACGTCCAACAGAACAACAACAATCTTTGAATGAGTAAAATCCTTCTAATGGTTTTTGACAAGTTCCATGTTTCAAATGAATATAACAAAGATCTTCACGTAGATCAACACATTTAGTTCCAGTACTATCAAGTTCTAAGCCAGGTGGACATAAACATGTATAGGAGCCTTCAGTATTTAAGCACGTTCCTAAAAAAAGTAAAATAAACTGATTGATATAAAAATTTTCCTTTTTTTTCAATCATCTCACCTCCGCCTTGACATATTCCTGGATTCAAACTACATTCAGATATATCAACACAAGTATTTCCATCAAGTTTGACAAAACCAGGTAGACATTCTTCACACTCTTTTCGATCACAAAGTTCACATGGACTTCCCCATGCTTTTCCAACAGATGAGCAACAACATTCATTTTTAAGCATTGTTCTCTTCAAGTTTCCTTCACATTTGCCATCTACAACTTTTGTCCAACAAGATCCTTTTCTATTGTCAATACAATTTTTTGAAGAAAAGTCCAAAATATGACCATCAAAACATTCTGTTGTTGAAATAATATTGAACATGTGTACATACTTATATACGTAGATATTTAAGTTCTTAATTACACATACCACAACGATAGCTTCCTATTATATTGATGCATCGTCCGTTAATACATACTTCACTTTCAATACATTCATTAATATCTTCACATGTTTGAGAAGTTACATTATATTTTGTTCCTGTTGGACAAATACAGGAATATCCGCCTTGAGTGTTTTTACATTGACCACCGCCACCACAAAGTAAAGAATCAATCTCACATTCATTAATATCTCGGCAATTTTTTCCCGTTGGATCAATTTCATAACTGTTGTTGAAAGTAAAATTACATATATGTATAAGAACTGTCATAATTAATTAATTAATCTTCCTTTTTTGCTTCATACCCCTGATTACATATACAACGATAGCCAGAAAGTACATTTTCACATCTTCCATTTTTACAAATATTTGGATCCAAACTACATTCATCTGTAAATAAGAAAATACATGAAATTATATGAGATGCACATAAGAAAATATCTATAGATTTCATACTTATATCATCTCCATTGTAAGTCGTTCCAGCACCATGTGGACATAAGATTTCAAACTCTTGAGTATTTGGCATTGGACATGGTCTGCAAGGAGTACCCCAACCTAATTGTAATCAAGTCTGGTTTACTATATATGTTGAAATTAAAAGATTACATTTTCTTTAAAAAAATTTACCCATTGGTTCACCAAATACAACAGAGCAACAACAACATGTTGAGCGAGGTACTGGATTAGTTGATGGTGATGTACAAATACCATCCTTATAAGATGCATAGCACAAGTCCTTTTGTGTATCTGTAAAAAGTAAATAAACATAATATATATGCATATAAAATTTTCAAGTCATTAAAATACCTAAACAAGATCTTCCATCAGGACTAGTAAAACCTGGTAAACATTCACATTTATAACTTCCAATTGTATTTGTACAATGTCCACCACCAATACAAGGCTGAGATTCACATTCATCTAAAAGTTATATAATAATTAGTTCTGTAATGTTTGCTATCAATAACAATTTTATTAAAAATTGACTGCCTTACTTATATCTATACAATTTTTTCCACTAGCATCAACTTTATATCCAGGATCACATATTAACTTAAATGATCCTCCAACATTGACACAACGTCCAGCAGTATAAACTTGACCATCTTCACACTCATCTCTGTCAAGGCAAAGACCTTGATTTTCTGAGAAAAAGTAGCCTGGTAAACATTTGCATTTGTAACTTCCTTCGATATTTTGGCAAATTCCATGTCCACAGATATTTGGATTTTCATAACATTCATCCAAGTCTGTAGTATTGACAAAATTGAATATATGACTTTTTCATAGTCTATAATAATAAAAAAATTCAATATCTTACCAACACAAGAATGTCCACTAGAAGAAAGCATAAATCCTGGATTGCAAGTACATTTAAATGAGCCCATAACATTGGAGCATTTTCCATTCTATATATTTCAAATAAGAATATATATAACATCACAGTCATTTTCATATTTGTACAAACTTAATAATTAATTTTAATTACGTGACACATTCCAGTCTCTAGACATTCATCATGATCAATACAATTCTTTAAATCTGATGAAGTATCAAAACCACTTGGACATGAGCATTTAAAACTTCCTATAGTATTTACACATCGGCCTCCAGAACAATATGTCTGTCCAGGTAGTCTACATTCATCAATATCTTCACAAGGTGACATAGGAGATCTTTGTTTAAATCCTGAATCACATTCACATCTGTACCCATCTTGTAAATCAATACATTTTCCATTTCCACATATATCTGGTCTTAATCCACACTCATCAACATGCATCAATTTTCCAGTGTTCAACACACAATTCATTGTAGCCACCTATAAAATAATAAAATTATTAATTTAATCATAAACTTATATTACAGATATAATCTTACTAGTGTCAGTGGAAGGACACATTTCACAATTATTTTCATCTCCCCATCCTTTCCCCATATTCATACCACAACAACAATCTCTTTTGGTCAATCTAACTGTTAATTTTCCTCGATCATATTCCACGACTTACAGATGTAAAACAATTGCCTTGTCTTGCATCTATACAAACTTTTTGATCTTGACTTGGAATGAAGCCTCTGTCACTAAATATTATTAAGAAAGCACTTTATTTTAGATTAAAAGTTTTTTTACGGAAATTTCTCATTTTTTTACCATATGCAATAATATCCTTTTTCAATATCTACACAACGTCCATTTCTACAAATTCCTGGTTTCAAACATTCATTCTCATCTTCACAAACTCCAGATGAGCCTAATGTTTTTCCTGGTGGGCATTGACATAAAAATGAACCGGGATTATTTTGACAACTGCCACCTTCACAGAGTCCAGGAATAGCTTCACATTCATCGATATCAGTACAGGCACCAGTTGCATGATTTTTAATATGTCCAACATCACAATCTAATTGTGATGGACAAGGTTGACATGGATGACCCCATGCTTTTCCCAAAGCTAAAAATTGAAATATGAAACATCTTTATCACTAATTGGATAAACATATATCTTATATCATACTTGCACAACAAAGTTGTTTAGTACAAACAACGCCTTGCAATTGTCCGCCACATGTTGATCCAGTTACTTTAGTATAGCATGGGCCAGTTCTGTAGTCTACGTGTATGAATTAATTGTTTGCATATTTATTACATAGTACTGTTGTTGCAATGATATGTATATACGTACTTATATTACGCAAGATTTACCTACTTAAAATAATGCAATTCCTTTACACGCACTAAGAATTGTTTGTTATTAACCGTGTCCAGAGAACACAGTAGTTAATAGAAAAAAGAGGAAGTATGTAGTAAACGCATAAAGGTGCGTATTATATGTAAATTAACTTTCAGTAACGGCTTGAAAAGAAAGAATACAAAAAGACAACTCTCAAAGAGTTTATTTTATAATAAAGGAATGCACTTTTGTTTACTACTTACTTATAGTACTCTTATGATAAAACTCAAAGTATTATGCTTTCAAGTTTATTGAACTAACTGAGACTGTGAGACCTCATTTTGTCATTTGATATACTACATACTATAAGCACGAAATAGTGTAGAGAGAAAAAGTTACACGTGAAATCAATAACAGTTTTTTGAGACTTGAGGCGTTTGATATCTCAAAACTAACCAGCTTCGCATCTCCTCCCCGTATAGCCATAAATGCATGCTATAATTAAGAAAAGTAATTAGCACTTGTAATCTGAACAAAAATTAATATAACAAAATCATATACCACAACGATTTGGTCCAATACATCTCCCTCCATTCAAACAAGGCTCACGACATATTGCTAGAAATTGACACAAATATTTTGGCTAACTGGCTCTCATTTCTATTATCAAATAACTTACGATCACCACAATATAAACCTGTGTATCCAGATTTGCATATACATTTATTGTCACGACAAGATCCACCATTGAGACAACTAATTTGACAATTTGAAGATGATGATAATGATCCGCCACCATTTTGTCCATTGCTACTAATACTACTACTACCACCAGTACTACTTCCGCCACTAGGTAATCTGCCACCATCTTTGAGAAAAGTCATATATAATACGATATATAAACATTCCTTTAGTTTGTGACATAAAGTTGTGTGAGGTATACATATGTATCTACTTATGAATTATTCACACATGCTTTACGGCTTTACTACTCATAAACAATGTGCTCTTGGGTCAAAAGTGCGTAAACATAAGCTAATCCTCTTCAAAAGTACACAGTAGCAAAAAATTTTTTTTCTTATGTATTAAATATCATAATCTGTCTTTTTCTTACCTCTATGTGAGCATTGAGTTGATATTGTTCCTCCGTCACATAAACATAAATTTGGTTTCACACACCTTCCTTGCCCACATGGTCTTGTACAGATTGCTGGAAAATTGTTACATGAGAATAGTAATACACAACTTGTTTTATTGTACATCTTTTTTTTATTACTTACGAACAACACATAATCCAGAACTTCCACTAACACTCCAACCTGGACAACAATACAATGTCCTATGTCTTGAACGGCAAACATTTGGCCTAAACAATAATACAACATTGTTATGCATTTTGGGGAAATATGATACACAAGACTTTCTTGGAGAAATAAACGTGATGAACATAACTTATATAAGTAAGTAAGAGATATAATTTTGAGGGCATTGCTCCCTCCAGTATGCTATACATACATATATAATGAATGCAACAGAAATTTTCTTTAGAGGAATGATGATGACATTTTCACTACCTGAGTAAATATATAAATCATCATGAAACACATGTTATGTCAGTTTGTCTAAACTTTCACAGCATGAAGAAAAAGAAGACGTCTGTAACTTGTTGCTGTTGCAATTTGCAAAAATTTATTAAAGTTGTAAATAATATTTTTTACCCAGCAAAATTCTCGTGAGTGTCGTTTATCTATTTTGGAACTCATCATAACTCTAATTGATTGCCACGCACATTTTCTATATTATACTCCACTATTACTTATGAATGAAACAAAAACTCTACAAAGCCATGGCATACTTACATAGTATTTATATTGTATAAGATGTCAAAGTTCATTGTGTCAGTGTAGTTTGCCGTAGGACAAATCATTAAGTTTGGTGATACATCATATATATTTTTGTCTCAAGTTCATGGACATAATATATCATTGACAAGAAAATATGAGAATGTTTGCAGAACTTTTACATTATTATTTTATTTATACACGTGAGAATCGTTAGCGACGTAGCGAATGACATAAGACATTTGCATACAATGACATCGTCAGCTTGTAGTCACTTTATTCAAGTCAGCTTGATCAACAATTTTCATCTCTCACCAAAATTTGATTCTTCTATGAAATATGTAGTATAAACTACAGGATAGCAGCAAGTCACTTAATAAATGTCAACTTTGTCACTCATTCAATTTGTTTGCTCTCTGTCAAGAAATATGCAATGGAAGCTAGAGTTAGCTAAGCTCTCTTCTACTCTATCCACGTGTATTTCATTTCTGTCACTTTTTCTTCAACTCTATGCAATTTACTCCAACATTTCATGAGTGACATTTCTATATGCAAGAGAGATAAAAAAACGAAAAGCCAAATATGGAAGTAAATATGTTAAAATCTTGAAGAAAGAATTTCATTATATAACTTGACATCTCCATTCATAAATATTATTACTGTAATGAATAAGATCTCTATATACTCCTTTTCAAAGTAATTAGTAGTAGTAGCATTTTTACTCGCAGTGTAAAACTACTAACTAATGCATCAATGAAAACTTTATGATGAGAAAAAACTGAGAAATTAAATGAGAATCTAGGTACATGTATATCAACTAAAATTAACAACAAAAAAATTTATAGTTTACAAAACAAAGTTGTCGTATAAACAAGTCTTGTGCATTAGTGTCTAATCATATCTCTCTCATGTGTGTAGAAAAAAAATATATATATTTGAGATCACAACAACAAAAAAATTTCATTTCTTGGTATATGTTGTGCACAGTCAATTTATGCTCTGAGATGCCGGATATGAATAGTGCATATAAAGGCAAAAAGGTTGGTCATCGTGAAGAAGAAAATGAAACCATAAATGGAAGATTTCTTCTTTCTTTTTTACTTACCCACCAACTGGAGCAGTTTGCAATCCTCCACTACTTTGTAGCAACTGTTGTACATGAGAGTTGATGCTATTGGAATTCTTGCCAATAGAGTTGAAGACAGGTGTCACAGCTTGATCTCCTCCAAGTGCATTGTTGTCCAGAAATGTAAAACTACTTCTATTGAAATTGTTATTACTACTACTAGTACTACTATTTGAAACATCAACATGATTACTAAGTATAAGAAGAAAGATCACATGTATCACTATCATAGTAGACGACACTATGTTGAAGTTAACAACCTTACTACTAGTACTACTAGATGATTTCATAATGCTGAAAATATTTCCTTTAATTCTTTTCAATAAATTATTAGCTGCCTCTTTTCTATTTCTGCTCTGTCTTTCCATAATTATTATCTTCATCTCTCGTCTTCCTCTTGTACCCTCTCTTACGTCATTAGACAACAGAGAGATCATCAATCATCTTATAAAACTTTCTTCCATTTCTCTATGCAATGCATACACATATACACAACACAATACTTTTATGGTTTCTTTTTAAAATGTTACAATGAAATTTCTAAAATTTTATTTATAGTTCATTTCAGTTCAACAATAATAATGACATATTTAGTATGTATTATAATAATAAACACACATATCAAATCTTTTGCACTCTTTTCTTTTTCAGCTCTTTAACTTCCTAACACAACAACTAGTAGATATGGACTAAAACTAAAGTTGAGGGAGTGAGAGACTTTTAAGACTACTATGAAGATTTTTACATCTTGAAAGAAGAAGAAAAAGAAGAAGAGGCATATACATATTAACAACTACATCATGTTTGTTAGCTATGAGATACCAATGTTCACCAAGTTTTTTCAACTTGAGCTTTATCACATAACATTGAGTATTAGAAGAAGAAGAAGAAGAAGCTGGAGAAGTCCTATACACAAATATATATGCACAGTGTTCTCACCCGCGCTACTTATACTTAATGCAATCCAATGCAATATAAGGCATAATATGAGAAGAGTAAGAAAGAGAGAGAGAGAGATTCTCAAAAGTCACTTAAGTTATAAGAAAGTTCGTTACATATAAAGATTTTAAGTTTGGCTAAAGTCTCTTCTAGTATAGTCTTGTAGAAAGAAATAACATATAATAATATCGTGCAGATATGATACACAGTACACATACGGTTTTGGTTTGTATGAACTAGACTAAAAGAGTGACGTTTGTATATGTCGCAACATTTTTAAGACTTCATTTCATAATCTACATAAAACCAAATACACAAAATACTAAAGTGTCATAGACCACACACGATTTGTTGAGAGTGCAAGTAGTAGTCTTTACATCTTGCATCTGCACACACACTTCTCATGTTTTTTTCCTTTTTCTGTCTCTCTCTCTTTCTCAGTCTCACTCTTCTTTTGATGCAATAATATGTGAAAGCTTTTCCTCCCTAATGTCACACTCACAAAAACATGCACTCATGTTTATACTTACACATTACATTTCATTAAGCACTACTTTACTATTGCTCGTAACAACTTCATAATATCGTCTTTCGGACAAGAGAGTAGTAGTGACACATGAGACATTGAAATGTGTATTTTTATGGGTATAAGTATATATATATATATAATAATAACATTGATCTATAAAGTATATATGTGTATGTGTGTTTTCTTATTGTGGTACACAAAGAGAGACAGAGAGAGATGAGTGTTACCGCACCGGTATTTTGTAACACAAGATCTTTATGTAGTAGTAAAAGTGTACAAGTAGCTAAACCCCAAAAAATAAAAATAAACTAGCGATGACTGAAGGGATACTTAAAAGGAATGCCAAATTACACTTTTCCATAATGTGTCCTCTATCTCTCTCTCTCTCTTCTCTGCATACCACAAGAAAAGTAACAAATGTTTTTCTACTATAATATATTTACAGCTGTATATAATATTGAATATAAGTAAGACTGGATATAGTAATTATAAGTTCAAAACGCAAAATAATACAAAAATGGCCAATCATCATGATCTAATCTAAAATTTAAATCAAATTTGCTAATTGTTCAAAATGAAAAAGTTTGAACTTGAATCTTTTCTTCTTGTTTTCGTCGTAACAATATGTACGAACACAATCGTCGCAAAGTAACATTGGACTTTCAGGAAATTCTTCACATTCAGTTACAGCCCAACTATAATTTTAAAAAAATTACAGTTAATAATTACATAGCACAGGTATTAATAATTTTATACTTCAAACTTACTGTGCCAAATGTTCATTATCAACACGACAATAAACATTTTTGATTTTTGGCGTTCCAACAACTCGAGGATAATCATTTTTCTTTTTAAAGTCTTCAATATGCAAGATTCTAAAATGAGAAATAAACAAAATTAGACTCATTGTTTGTATAATCGCTCATAAAGTCTTCTAGCTTACCTGCAATCAGTGAAAGCAATAAGATGTTCACAATTCCCCAAATGTTTGTATACATAAGGATAACCAAAAGAAACTTCTAGATCCTTCACTCTTGTAGATGACATATCTCCAACATTGCTATAAGTAAATATAATATTATAATAAGATAATCATTGTTGATTTCAAATAAGTTATTTACTTACAATGGTCCAATATCTTTAGTTGGACTTCTTTGTATCCAATCATTGATAATGGCAGCATTATCAATATACTTGCGATGTCTTGTATCATTATAAATGGTATCAGCAATCATTAATAAAGCTCCAGGAAATATTTTCTAAACCAAATAAAATAATACAATAGGTATGAATGTGCACCTGAAATTAATTATTAATTAATACCTTTGCAATCAAATGACGAGATCTTCCACTTTTATACACATCAGGATGTGAATAGTTATGAACTCCCATTAGATCTTTCTCACAATGTAAATGATCACGTAGTTCAGCCAAAGTGTTACTGCCTAATATTTCCAATTCATATGCTTCTCTTGGCTCAATAAATCTATAGGGTTATATATATGTATATATTAAGAATAGTGAATTAGTATACAACTTTGAAACAAAAATTTCTATGCCACAAACAAAAGTACCAACTACTACCAACAAACAAATATTATAAACTACATAAATGCATAAAAGCAAGTTGTTAAAGCCGCAGCAAAATTCATATATCATTATTATGCATCAAGATTAAGATTAATATAGTTATTAAATGCTCTAAATGCTACAAAAATTTAAGCAAAAAAAGCTTGTTTTTTAACCTGGTCGCAATGCATTTCGCGTCATTTGTACTACTATTTCCACGAATTTTTGTTCGTCTTCCTCCTTCCAGATTATCACTGCATGATGAACTATTGAAGGTATATATATAGACAGCGAATAAAATTAATAGGATAAACATAAAAGGAAAATCGATAGGGTATAATAGGATCAAATAATTCAAAGCATACGCAATATAGTACAGCAATCATAATTATATCATTTGATATTATTATTATTATATAATAAATGTATATGTGATATGAAATTGGATTAATAAATATTTTTTTTATAAGTTATAAAATTATTTTTATACTTACGCTTTGCAATCATCAGGAATTCCTGCCTCAAATTCCAGTGGTTGATATACAACAATTTTAACAATAAAGTCAGACTCATATGCAATGAGTGTTCTATTGAAAAAATTTGTTTCTCGAGGGAAAGCCATTCGCTACAACAAATAAAAAATTATTTATGTAAACATTGTGATTAAAACAAAAAAAAATCAAAAATTCATACCCGATAACGAGCCACATTTTCAAAATCATCATTTATTTGTTGTTGAACATTTGAAGATTTCCATTGAAATCCAGTAGGATCCTCAGCATGAGTAATATAAATTGCTACACTTTGTAATTTTTCTTTTGCTTCAGACGGTATTGGTGGTGCTAATACTGGCATTAAAGATTTCTGCATAATAGCTTCATTTTGAAAAGGTTCACTATCATGTACAACATGTGCAAAGCTATAACGGACAAAGAAAATTGTAAAATATAAATATTTTGCTACATACAAAAAAGTAGTAGTACAGAATATGTTT
>VCNE01000534.1:0-14770 GCA_009869805.1 Oncopodura yosiiana | reverse complement strand
TATATATATTACTCAATAGCCAATATTAGTTTAACTTCAATTCCATTACAAAAACGTAGATTATATCAACTGTCCTTCAATTCAACTATTCTTGAAATATATTATATCTTTTTTGGTTATGATATAATAATACACAATAATAGAATCCTATATAACATAACGCACAATAGAAATATTTCGTTCTTCTCACATGACTAATTCTAAATATGCGTGATAATGATTATGAAAGACTCAATAATGCAGCAACTTCCGTTTAATTTATCAATTTAACAAAGATATATACAAGAGAGAGAAAGTCATGTTATTCAGTAGTACTCCTCCTATAAATATGTTCTTTAGATTTATTCTGTTGATGGTGTGGCGGCAAAAGAGCATCAATGATCTGAGCTATAGATGATGGCTTATTATACTTATGTAGAGATGCGAATGACATTTATGTTATGGAATTTATGATGATTCATAGCTATAATTGATAATCAGAAGAGGTCAAAGAGCCAACTGTATCGAAATGACATACCAGATAGCATGTTATAAGTATACACACACAGAAGTATACGTGACTACTTATGTGACAGTTTATAACCATTTTATGGAACTCTCGCTCGTTCGTCTCAAAGTTTAATTGATACATGAGAAATCTTAATGTAGCAAATGTACCATATCACGAGTCATTGAGATGTACTCCAGTACGTAGCACAGTTAGTTCTAAAAATAAACAAGTTTCTCCATTGGGACAATCAATTCTGGAAACTTGATACTTTAGAGTAGATAAAAAAACTTCACATAGTACAGAAAGTATAAACTTTTTAGTTAGAAACTCAAGAATGAAACACTTTTCTTGATTAACAAACTTTCTCCTATTAAGGACTATTGATACTATTGTATGTAACCTTCACATTGGAAAATCTTTTAGATCTTTAAGTTAATTGATTAGATTCATGTCAACGAATATGACCCAGAAGATTTTTAGGAATTGCATATTGGGTAGTAGAAATGTACGATGCAAATGATGACACTTTGCTCAAAAATAATGTGTAAATTGATCTCTCAAAAACTCTCTGTATATAATGTAGCTGTGTTGAAGGTTTTTATTTGGTTTCAACTTTTTTTCTTGTCGATCTCTCTTCTGTTTCATCTTATATTTATTGTATATGGAAAACATTTTTTTAGCTGCCCATTATTTTATATATTATTATTACACAATAACATTAACATTCTTTCATTTTTTTAAGTCTTATACGATTAATTAACAACTGTTGTATATTCTTTCTTATATTCATTTCATGCACACATTGCAAACGTTGTAGTATATAGTAGTATACGTTATACACATATATAGGAANTTCTTATATTCATTTCATGCACACATTGCAAACGTTGTAGTATATAGTAGTATACGTTATACACATATATAGGAAATATTAATAATATTATTTTTTTGTATAATATAATATTACGTTACGTTTTACGACGCACACTCTCATTTTTAATTACTTATTTTTTTTATCAACGTCTGTCTCCCTTTAAAAAAACACAAACTAAAAATTTAATCAGAACAAATAAAAATATTAAATTGTTTTTTCTTCTTCTTCGTCTCTTTTTGTTTTGTATCGGCGAAAGTTCATTTAAAAACTAAAAAAAAGAATAATCAAGTTTTACACATGGAGTTGTATAATATATTTTTCTCATATATATATATATAATAGTTAAAATGTATATTATATCAAAAGCCCAAAAAATAAATCAAAAGGGGCACTACTGGCATCATGTTTATATTATGGCATCATTTTGTTAAAACTTTTTTTCTTCTTCTTGTTTTTGACATTCAATAATGGCATTTTTTAAAACAACTACGGTAATAATTTTTTTTCTTCTTCGCATATTATCTTATTGCTTTTTATATCTCTTCATCTGGTAGTGTAGCAGTTTAAAAACAAAGTTGTATAGTATGTATGTATAATATAAGTAATTATAATTTTAGTACGACGTGTTTGGTGGATGAAGCTCGTTTCGTGGAGTGTTGTTTACACTTAAATAACAAAAAGAATTTTTTTCAACAGTTATAATATATATAGCACCGGAAAAATGACTATAACAAGATATGAATATTTTTTGCATTGGTTTTTTACATATTATGTATATATATAATAGATTAATATTAATTATCGCACCATGAAAATTACACATCATTATATCATCATCACATTTAACAATGTAGCAGCCCTATTGAATAATAATAATAATAATCGAAATAACATTCAACGTCATTTGTTTTTTTAAGTATACTCACAATATAAGTGCTTTTTCTCATTTCTCTTCCTTTCCTATTAAAATGTATATATCTTTTTCTTAATGACCCTCTCATCGTGCAATTTCTCTGAACTTCTTGTGTCAACCACCATAAAGTCTTGGCTAAAATGTTTAAGTATCTTTTGTGAAAAAATGTTGGTATTTTTTTATATATAATATTAATTAGGATCATATCATGATTTGTTTATATATATATAATTTTGTATGCCGTTCTCTCTGGGGATAGTTTTTTTAGTGGTAATAGTAGTAGTAGTATGTAGTAGCAGCACAACAACTCTACAAATGTAATTATTTTTTTTACGAGAAGAACACAAAAAATTGTCATCAATTACTCGGTACACAACAACAATTAATATTTTCTATCAACTACTACTTGTTTTTTATATATATAACTAAGTGTATACGTTGTTGTGTGTAATGTATGTAATATGATGATGTATTATATGTTTGGTGTGCCTTGACTTGATTGACTTTTTAAACTTCATCTTCTTCTTCTTCTTTCGTTCTTTCTTCTCTCTGTATTTAAGTTATATATAACAAGTAATATATATGACACCACCAGACGACCAGACCACACACATCGTAAAAGATGTAACATTTTTTTAACAACGTAGAACGTAGTATTTTATATATTTCTTTTTTATAATAAAACGAAGAAGAACAAGAAGAATCATTGGTAGTCAGTATAAGTAATAAGTAAGTAATATAATAATAATAATAGTTTTTTAAGAGTAGGAGTGTCCATCACAATAGCTCATATTGACGTAAATGCATACGTTGAATGATCTGTAAAAATTAACCAAAAAAAAAGATTTTTATATAGTTCTAGAAAAATGTCATGTACTTATATACACACTTACATCTCGGCAGTCATCAAACACACGACGGATATTCTCAGTGTCCACAGCACATGTGAAATGCTAGTTCAAAAGAATATATAAAATTAGTGAGATTTCGTTGCTTTTATAATGTCAACGGTTTTATAAATAAAAGGTACATACCGGATAGCAATAATGTTTGTTGTCTCCACTAGTACTTATTCGCTGGAAAAGAAAGAGAAAATAATTAATACATGGCATATATATAATGTCATTGATAAGAATTTTAATATAAATCCTATCTCCAAAGGATTATACATTATATTTCTTCAAATGTCGATACATATTTGATACTTACGAGAAATTCATCCCTGATAAAGTATTTGGCGCGGACGAATTCAGGGTCTGTAATTAAAGAGAAGGAAATTATGAGTATATTAATACTTGACTTCTAAATCTAATTAGTAGCAATGTATCTCTTTTACCATCACCAGGTTCCGAAAGGGCATCTGACGGTGTTTGATAACGAGAAAAGTCTGGAAAATAGTCTTCCAATTTGGATTTACTAGCTTTGATCTTCTCTGCTAAAAGATCTTGCTTATTCAGGAAGAGAATGACTGAGATTGTCCGCAACCACCTGTAATGAAACAAGATTTCATGGTCTTCTATATATATATATATCATTTTTATATTGAATTTGATATACAACTATACCTATTATTCCAAATACTTTTGAATAATTCGAGAGACTCTTTGAGTCTGTTTTGGGAAGCGTCTTCTCTGAGAACCATATTGAAACTACTACAAGCCGTCACGAAAATGATGGCAGTCACGTCATTAAAACATTGAATCCATTTTCTACGCTCATCCCTTTGACCTCCAACGTCAAACATGCTATTGTGTTTAATAGAATAAAAAAAGTTGTCACAATATTTCTTTTACATACACAAGGTGTCCAAGAAGAGAAAAACTTCAACTTACTGAAAATTGACTTTATCCACTTGAAACCTTGTCTCGAAAATTCCCGAAGTTAGAACACGGCATCTTAGTATATCCTATGAAAAGTATTAATATTATGAAATTTATTAAAATTTGGAATCTTACGTTACAAATTCTTAGATATATTATACTACTACTTACTTGCTCATTAGGTGTATAGTCTGGCCGACTTACATCTTTTACTTTATCTAAAAAACTGTAAAGTAAAAAAGAGAAAGACATTAGACATCTATAATATCATTGTAACTAAATTATCTTTCCAAAAATGAATGTCATATGAATGACATCTTTTTCTCATCTCATTCTATCATCTTTATCTACTCTTCTTACAAGAAATTTGTAACAGTGTACTCTCTTCCTTTTTTAGTTCTTTTATATAATGTCTACACACGTGCATCTTGTTGTAAAAGGACAGGTGTGCGTATACATAGAGAAGCGTTTGTCCTTAAAAACATGCGTATCCTAACTCTGACCCACTTTATCCAATTTCCATCCATATCATCATCATGTTGATGATCATCAACCGGCTCTACTGACTTGACTCACCACACAGTAGTATAAGTTCTCTCTCTCTCTCTTTATAAGTTTTCTTTCTCTCTCTCTCTCTCTTTACTGCAAGTACTAGACTAACTAATACTACCCGGTTTATATATAAAATATAAAACGACATTCAACGATCAACTCCGAGAAAACAAACTAAAACTCTTTACTACCAGACATCTACTCTTTCTCTGCTTCTGCTTCCACCAACGCAAATCCATTTTTAGGGACATTTTGTCTAAAAATAGATGGGAAGAGAGAGAATGTGAAACAAACTTTGTTCAAAAATAAATTTTAAGCTTTCTCTGATTTTCCATTACGTAACATTTTAAGCTTCTTTCCTATAGAAAGAGATGGATAGATAAATACATACATAAGGAAAATTTTTTAGAAAAAAGTAGACGAGAAAAAAAAAGAATATTTTATAGCAATGTAGTATATAAGAAAACGAAGACTTTGAAAAAAAACCCTTTAGTACTAGAAAACGACATGGTAAATAAATCCTATATGTGGCACATGCTACTATATAGTCAAAACTACACCTTTCTCTAAACTGCGCCGCTGCATCGTCCTACTTTTCTTCTTTCTCTCTCTCACTACTGTCCTCCTTTCTCCATTCTTTCTCCACAAGCACAACACTTTCACTCTAGATATACTATAAGAGGTTATAGAGCTACTACAGCATACAGACACACACACACACACTTACAATAACTCTACTTACTATCAAATGAAACTATACCACAAAAAATAAGGAAAAAAATAGAGAGAAACGAAGAAGAAGAAGGAGAGAAAAAAACATTTCTTACTATTTAGCACAGTCTATTAGCTGATATTCATTAGATCTCTCAAAACAAGTCTGGACACCTCGATCATTCCACAAGGTCTCCGTGTGTTCATAAAATTCCTAAGAAATGACAAGAATTTAGTTAGAGAGAGATATATATTAATTTATGCATGACCTTTAATAATGATTATCTTACAGGAGGATAGTCAAAGTCAGGTTGAGATGCTACGTCTTGTATATAGTCAACTCGAAATTGATGATCAGGATTTTCCAATGCTACAGGCGGCGTTAGTGTACTCATTGCTCCTGAAATTGTCTATGTGTAGTAAAATAGAAACAATATACAGGGTTAATTAGTAAGAAGACATTGAATCGAAGGATTGATATATCTTTCAGTGAAACTCACCAATATTGCATCCCTAATATTTTTCTTGATATCTTCGATTTTCATTCTTTTTTCTCTGTAAGGATGAATTAATGAAAAAAACAGATCATTATAGGTAAAAGTTGACCTACTCATATATATATTTCATTTGAAACTCACTCATCATTGAAGCCGTCAACGTGAAGAATTCTCATTTGTTTAACTATGGTAGATTTCCCACTCTCACCAGCTCCTAGAAATCAAAGATGATAAAGGGACAATAAGGAAATGTAAACATTATAGATTTCGCACTACTATTAAACCTACTACTAGAATATATAATACTTATTGCTTATATACAAAAGATTAATCTCTCTTTTATCTCTTCTGAAACAAAATATGAGTTTTGACGAGGTTTTGACTGACTACATATATATTACTGCTGTCTATGTGTCAGCTCTTTCGGTCATGTTGGAAGAAAATGTTTATATTATTATTATATACTCTATGTTGTGCCTTCTTTTACAAGAGCAAGAACATCAGTGTATGTAGATAGAGATGAATCTTTGAAACATTTATACAAGAGAAAGATTCTCAAGTGTTCAAAATAAATATGTACAGTAAATAGCAAGTTAAAGATTTGGCAATGAACTTTGACACACACATATATAAATGAGACAGCGACTTTAGATGTACACGTGTGTGTACTATAACAGAAATCTGCTCTACATCAAAAGATAATGAATTAAAAAAACTCTTGCTTGGCCGTAATCAAAATTTAACCTAAGATTTGACTTGTCAAAAAGAGATTTGATTTTGTACCCTTAACTCTGCTTTGTGTTTATACAACTAGTTTTCTTTTTAAAAAACCAAAATTGTTCATTTACCCAGTAGAAGTAGTCGATGAGTAGCTCTATATACTTGTTTATCCCTTTGAATTTGTGCATTGATTCGCTTATTAGCCTCCTTTCTCCGTTTGACTTCTTCTTGGTCAGTTTTGGAAGGACCTACAAGGTTATAGGTTAGATACATTACAATGGAAACTTTTATGTAATATGAGTATGAATTTAAACTGAAGTAAGTAGGTATATGATTATCTAAGTACTTTGGTGAAAGCACTTTATATGCCAATTAATTAAGGGTATATCAGTGTATTTTTGTCATGCATATATATCATCATATTCTTTCTTTTTGTATATATAGCAAAATAAACAAACATTACTAACCTCCACCAAAGCACCCCATGACATATGTATATGTCTCTCGTTAACAACAACAACAAAAAAAAAGAAATTTTCTTCTGTCAACTTTCTCTGTCGTCACTCTCTTGAATTTTCCCCTTTACATTTTATTTTTCACCATTTTGTTATATTCATTTGCTCTTTAGTTTATTGCAAGCACCAAAAAACAACAAACAATATAGATTATTATAAAGCAATAATACTCTTCTCAGTGATCCAATGTCCAATATAATAATGTCTCTCTCTCCCTCTCAACTCAACAACAGAATCTCAGATAAACACAAAACTTTCTTGTGGACAACTCACTCTCTCAAATTCAGATTAGCCACTGAAGGGAATCAAACTTGTAGTATCATCATCGTCTGTCTTTCGGCAATCATAATGATGATTACTTTTGACCTCACTTTTGCTAAATTCAATATTATACTCTTAACAAAGTTATACTAATATGTAGATCAATTAAATAGACCCTTGTCTGCCAATAAACTTTTAGTTCTTGTGTTGTGTATTGCAGTTGGTTGTTGAACGTAACCTTTTTCTCTCATCAAAGAAGCCAAATAGAAAATTCTCTTGAGTGACTTGACTCTTGTGTATTATTTTGTATAGAAGTATATATACAAAAGTAGTCAGAAACAACAGTAAATATCGTCAGTAGCAAAAAAACACAACAAATATAATTGAATAATGACAAATAATTTCGATATATAGTTTAGTTCATGTAGAAGTAGTAGTAGCAAATGGCAAATATATAGTAAATAGCTGATTTAAAGACACATTACACGAAACGTATCTTTTTCCAACATATATAGAAGAAATGAAAAAACTCTTTAAAATTATATTGTCTCTCTTTGATTGTTTGTTATAGATATATTGTATATGAGTCTCTCTTTTCGTTTTGTTATTATATATATATATATATTATTATTCTTATTATTACATTCAAAATAAAGAGAAAAAAAATCTTGTTCTTTCGTTTAATGTCTTCATGTGTAATGTGTGTATATAAACTGCTGGATTTTTGCTAGTAGTACTTCTTTCTAGAGAAAAAGAACTTGTGTAGGGTAAAGTATATACACCAAATTGCAAAAATATATATAACTTATATAGTTTTCGAGCAAGCGCATTATATCATACCTGGGCACTGGCTGCAATATGAATTGAAATGGCATATGAAAACTACACTTAAAAACACAGGTGTGGTTGTCTCATATGCAAAGTCACATATATATCTACTACAGCAGTCAATTGTCAATTAGCAGAGAGAGAGAGAGATAGAGATACAGCGAGAAAGAGTTGAATTTGTAAAATAAAAATTACTATAATACTAAACTGATCTACTGCTTATAAAGTCTACACATATGAGATAAGCTATGCATAAAGAATATGTTACTTACATGAGAAAATGATACATTAAAATGTACTATGCAAAAATATTGAACAATATATTTACTTAATGTCTGACCCTTAACCGAAAAGATCACATTATACTTTTTATTAACAAAATAACAATTTCTTCACGTACTTTTTTCTATATACCATATACAACAAACATGTATAAGTAGTAATCAACTAGGTTGTTCTGTTATCACGTTCTTAATGTTCTAATAAATATGTACATACAAAAAACTCTGGATATATATATATAAGACGAAATATATAATAAAGAGAGAAGAGAGAAAAAAATTCTTCGATTGTATTGGAAATATATATATTGTACATTTTTTCAAACTATGCTCCATAAACATTGCTCAAATTAGGTTGGTAAACATCTTCACCATTATGATGATGATCTGGTTGCATAGCTTGAACTCTTCTCAGTTCTGTAAGGACTTGAGTAATCTTGTCTAGATCTGTTGGACAATCATCTTGTAGAAGTTGTTCCAAATCAGCTTCTGTTTCTGGTGATAAATGATCAACAGAGCCTAAGATGATATACAGAAAAATGTTATTAAAATCTATAAGACATCTCAATATACTTGATGACACTAACCTGCTTGACAAATCAACATTTCTTTGAGATAACGTAGCTCTTGTGTCATCTCGTCTACCGTTGATCTCAATGTTTCATTTTCTCTTTGCAATTTTTCCACTCTCATCTGAGCTTCTTGTGCTTTTGCCTATAATATGTAAATGTAAACAAAAAAACAATATATATATATATATAAGAATTTCATTTGAATCTAAAAATGAAGTTACCTTGCTTTTATCACGACTTCTCTTGACAGCATTATTCTACAAACAAAAAAATCAATTTATTATAGTAAATACGTTTATATTACGTCGTAATTGAATATTAATTGATCTACTTACATTTTTCATTCGTTTCTCTCGATATTCCTGGCTATCTTTTGGAACTGATGAGCCTACTTGTTTCCTTTTTGATGGCATGATTTTACAGTTTTTCTTTCAAAAAACTACCAAAAATTAAACCTTTACTAACTCAGAGTTTTCCTCTAAAAGACCTTTTTACTTCCGTCAATTTCCTTCCGTGTTCGCCAAAAGTGAAACTTCTTGTGCAATCTCTCACGAGTAGTACATCAGACAGAAAAAAATGATTTCACAATACTTTCAAATCTCGTAGATCACTTGCTCAGTTTGTGCTGCCTTCAACATTGTAGATCACTAACAAACTTTTTATATATTTACAATATTAAAATAATAGATGCCACTGCTAAACATTTTCAGTGATTAGTTGCTGCTGTCGAGTTCCTGAGACTTTTTGAGATCGATATAGCAGCGAGAAGAGAGAAGAGAGAAAAAGTTGTCTCAACTTGCCTCTTCTCTCATACTCCTTAACATTTAACATGAAGTGCAAGTGTACTTTTTTCTTGTCTTTTATATGCAAACTCTTAATGGGATGACAAATAAGAGTAAAAACATATACATGCACTAATATCATTACATGAAATTTATTATTTACAAAGAGAAAATCTAATTATCACACAACTTAAAAAGAAAATTAAAACATGAGACACTGAACATCATCATCCTAATGAAATTTATAGTTGGATAAATAATCATTTGAATAAAAGAGCAAGTAGTGTATATGTTATGTAGTAGTGCAAAAGAATGTTTGCTTAGCTTGATGATAACTTTAGATTTTATAAGTTTGTATATGAATGTTGCCTTTGAACATTTTGAGAGAAAAAGATCATCTCTCTCTCTTCTTCTCATCTCACATAATGTAACAACAGGTGGGCTGCCTACTACTTACCATTTCTAGAATTCTTCCATATCTCAACAACTTTAAAACAGTTTTAGGTCAAAGAGGAAGAATTTAACTCACATTATTACTACTACTACTAAACTAATCATTATAGCAGTGCACAAAGACAGCAACAGTGTTTTAATTAGGTCATATAATAAATTACCTGTTTTTTTTACTTGAAACCTTCTACTACTAAATTGAAAATCATCTGAGCATAGTAAAAAGATCAAGTCCTTATTATTATGAAAAACGATCTTGAATCTAAAAACTATATACAATTCCAATATATGTAGATTCACATAATATAACACAAGTTTACTAGGAAGCCAGAGTTATTATATCATACACTTCATACTAAATCTCTCTGTCTTTCTCCCCATTATCCCAATACATTCTCAAGTTAGAGTAGTAGCAGTATTATACTGTATAAGGGTAAATGTAACTTGAAAAGCTCTTCATGTAATCTCTCATAACATCACGTAACAACAACGAATGTAAAGCTAAAGTATTATATATACATGTGGTGGTTGTTGGTGGTGGTCTCAAAACTTCTACGGAGAGTGTATATACGCACACATGAGAGAATATATTGGTTAGTTTGTAGTGAGAACACTTTCATTTGACAGACAGTTTCATTGCATTACACACATACTACATGTTGCTCGTTACGAGAGTAAAATCAAAAGGAAAAAGATACCATATATAACAAAAGGGTTGACTAATATTGAAAGGGAAAGAGAACATCAGTCAGTTGACTATGAGCTACTGATCGAGTAACACGAACAAGAAGTTTAGTGTCAAAATATAGTGGTGTCTCAACAACAATAATAATCATCATCTAAGACAATTGAAAACAAACTAAAGTGTTTCTTCTCAAAAAACAAAACAGTGTGTTGAAAAAGTTGAAAAAAACTAAAAATCTACTACTACAATTGTAGAATTGCAAATTCATATTTGCGGAAGTCTCAGTAAGAAGTAAAGTTAAAGTCCAGCTCTTAACTGTGCACTCGACTAGAAATATTCTAACACATGTTAACTTTAGCGTGAAAAAACATAGAGACTAAAATTGTGTATTTTCCGCATATTTATATTATAAATGTGTACTAGTGAATGTGATTGTTCCTGATTACATACATTTACGTTATATACAAAAAAAAAACTAATTCTAATAATATAGACATTGTTACAAATGTCAAATACTTCATGTTAAATTTATTGTTTGGCTAAATTAATGGCCACATCTCCTCAAATGTACGACAATACAGGACTTGAGAATTTGAAAAAGGCAGCTTTGACTGGTATGTATAAAACTTTATTTATAATAAGATAATGATGATTAAGTAATCGTGGCACAAGACTGAAGAAATTAGTAAATTAGTGATGACTTTGATAAGTATATCTTGTTTGTATGTAGTTTTTTGATGTCATATTCTATGTAGTAATCATTTCAATGTGCTATATTAGATTTTCTCTAAAGTTTTTATTGAGTATGTCTTGTATAGTCAGAGTATAACTCTTTTAAACATTTCACACAACCGATTGACCAGTGTGATTTAATATGAACGTCGCCTGAGTATAAAGTTAGTAGACTGATCTAGTTTCTTCAGATATGTATATAGTACCAAACAAGCTGTTTCCATTTCACCTCCACAAGATATACATTTTTTAACGTAAATTCACCACGAGTTGACATTCCTAAACCCAAACAAACAGTCTTGACCAAATTTAGCACATTTTTAGATCTCATTATCTCAAATAGATAAACTCTTTCAATTACTATGTCTATTTCAGTCAAAGTACGTTCCTTCCTTACCGGTGGAGGAGACATTGATCCAGCAGATTTAGAGAATCCCGAACTATCATTAGATCTTCAAAGTTTAATTGATGATCCAAATTTTGAAGTGAGTGATGGACTCTTTCCAGAATTACTACATGACAAGCTTGTTGGTAAAAGTGTTGTGAATGGTGGTGGTGGAAATGGTGAATATTCTCAATTGACCACTCGTCATCATCCACAACAACATTTTCGTAATGGAAATAATGGAAATCCATTGGCTTATATGCCACAACCAGTTCATGGTGGCTCTAGTTTTGTAGCTCCAAATAATAATAATAACAACAACAATGATGTCACTGTCAAAGATGAGCCAATGGATGGGCGAAATAATAATAATAATAACAATGGTCAATCTGCAACTCAAGAATTTAATAATAACAACTCAGAAGGAGCTACAAATGGTAATGGCTACTCATCCTATTCATCATCAAGCACAATGTCCAGTGTCACATCGCCAAGTGGCTCATCTGGCTCAAGTCAAGGCTATAGTCCTAATGCTTATATTCAACATCATCTAACACCAACAACTATTCCAGTTTCCTCTGATGCTGCTACTGCTCTCATTCTCAATAATAACAACAATCACAGCCACAAAACACTTGGATTCAAAAGCAATGGGCTTCATCATCATTCCTCTAATGGACATCATCATCATCATCATAGTAAAAAATTGAAAAATGTTGACAAGAGTAGTGATGAGTACAAGAGAAGACGTGAGAGAAATAACATTGCTGTGAGAAAGTCAAGGGAAAAAGCTAAAATGAGATCCCGTGAAACAGAAGAAAGAGTCAAAATTTTGGCAAAAGAAAATGAGCGGCTACAAAAGAAAATTGATCTGCTCACTGAAGAACTCACTTTTCTCAGATCCTTCTTTTCTAACGTAGGAGGACTTCCTGAACAAATACATCGAGAGTTCAATAAACACCTTGAAACATTCCAACATCATCATATTCAAAATGGCATTCAGTAAGTCTTTCATTTTCTTATATCTTGAAAATCTTTTATTGCTATCAACTGCATGCCATAGCTAATTTACATTTTTGACAATGTGTCACAATGCCCCAATCCATGTTGTTTCTTTGATTCTTTTACAGCTTGCAGTGAGAAGCTATTGTTGTGAAGATTTCATAATTTCATTCATATCTCAGAAGAAAAAAATATCGTCAAAAATATAGTTTAATGATAAAAAAAACAACTAACAAATATTTAAGAATTTTTTTTGGAGAAAAGACTTTTTTCTCCTTAAATGGTCTCAAGACACAACAATTTTAGATTTTCTTTTTTTGTATACTGTATATTATATTATCTTATAGTAGTAAACAAAACATTTTTTTTCGTGACACAAGTGTGTATTTAGAGTAAAAAAAATGTACTAGTTTAGAAATGATCGAGTGAAAGATTATATAAAAGACACATAAGATATACACACACGTGACGTGAGATATACAACAACAACAATTAATATATTCCCTATTTTTTTATTATTTTCTCTGTCATCTTGTACTTTACCTGTACATATTCACATATACACACACATCCTGTAAAAATATATTATTATAATAACATATTATATTATATATATAGTATAGCTGATAAGATAGTATAAAATAGAGAGTAAACTCCAATATTTAATTTTTTGTTTAACATATATAATATTATATCATAATACTTGTACTACTATAAGTCTACGCTTTATTACAAACTTTAAAAAAAATGAAAATGTGTACTGCTGTGTCTAAAATATTTCATAATGGACGACGACGACCTGATGATTTTCAATGTTTTGGACACATTACCAAAGAGGCTGGCTTCTTTTTTTCAACCCATACTTGTCGAAAATGTAAATGATGGTCAACATTATTCAAGAAGTCAGTCAGTCAAAGAAGAAGAAACGATGAAGAAACATCGAAACAAGTATACAAGTATATTATACCACAGAGTAGATGAGAGAGCATTACATACAAGTAATTAGAGTAAAAAGGACTGTGATAAGTTATTTCCAGAAAATGAGTTGAATGATTGTATTGATGATGATACATATATTCTTTATTATTTTGTGTGTTTATGTGAATTGTAGGAAAAAAAAAGATTTATCGGCTTTATAATTAATTTTGTACTGTATAAATCGCATAATATTATAAGATGTACCCTTGAGCATTCATTTTATTTTGTATTTTGCTTCTTCTGATTTTTTTGTCTCTATTATATTACAACAATATATTATATATTCTTAATTTTTCTTAATATATTTACATACTACATATGGGGTACCTATATATCACTTACACAGATGAAAGAGAAAAGAGTGAGAAGAAGATGAAGAATATGGATAAATATTATATACAAACTTGATGATAAACTCTGTCTCGTATTTAAGAATTCAATGTACATAATTATTTAATTGTATTGATCATTATATAAGCTATATTGAAAAAGAGCACACATATATACGATGAAAGTCGTCGCACACTTCAAAATGTACAGGTTGATGTAAAAGTGTTTAACAAAAGAAGAAAAATCTCTTCTTTAAGTTTTACTAAAGTGTATATGTCTCATGAGAATTTCCATGTTCAATTCAATGTGTGTGTAAGCGAAAGACAGAAAGCGAGAAATAAAAGTCAAATAATTGGGTTGTCCATTATACTACACCAAAAATAATAATATGA
>VCNE01000533.1:0-57850 GCA_009869805.1 Oncopodura yosiiana | reverse complement strand
CTTGATTCTGTAGTGAGTTATAAAGTTTTACATTTTACTAAAAGAAAAAGTGTAAAATTTTTTGTGCCATATAGTAGTTCTCTCTCTCTCTCTCTCTCTCAAACTTTCACAGTTGTCTACAGTCTTTTCTCTAGCTCTAGACCAAATATTTTAGCTCAGCTATACACACTACATATGTATAGAATGTGCTTACTTACTTACTAAGAGTAGGTATATACGTGTATATATAATGTAGTAAAGGAGAAAGAGAGAAAGATATAAGTAATATAGTATAAAAAGGAAAGTATATATATATATAGTAGCTGGCTCGATTTCATTTGATCAATATATATAGTGTCCTGTATTTAGTTGAGTCGACTTATTCGGACCAACTCGACTTTCACTGGAGAAGAGAAAAGAGTATATTCTATATAATATAGAATAAATGTAGTCACATATAATATGAAGTGTGTAATAATATCACTTTCTCTTCTTCTTCTTCTATGCTACTACTCTACGCTATATTGTCTTCGAGTGCCCCATTTTTTGTCAATATTAAAATAAGTTGTATGGAAAAGTACGATGCTCTCAGTTAAGCTTCCATGAATATTTGACGATTTTTTTCTTTCTTTCCTTTAGCGTGATATAAAAGTATAGTATAGAAATTATGAGTTTTAGTAAATAGGTATATGACAAATTCGTAATAATATATACTACACGATGTATTAGAATAGTAGAATTACGTAAATGTCTAGTCGTTTAGTTGTTGCTTTCTCCTGAGGAGAAAATCTTCTATTTCTAACGTAGCATATTGGATTTTCTTCTCTAGAGAAAGACGCGTGGGGCTAAGAGAGACGTCACAGCTATGTCTATGCATTCAACAGTAGCAAGCGTCAGAGAAAGAGAGAAAGAAACTCCTTTGGAACTTTTTTATATATTTATGCATTCAGCATTGTCTAGAAAAATCAGTATTTCACTTTACTTTACAATGAAAAGGCACAAGCAACAGTGAACTTTATACATGTATTAATTTCTTTCGAGTCTACTGCAAAGAGTAAAAAAAACTAGAGAGAGAGAAGACACAAGTCACACAGTAGAAGAAAAGAAATGGAAACAAATAGCTGGGCGTGATATTATGCTTATAACTTTTTTTAGCATTGTCCTCTTCCTTTACTTTATTCTATATATTATACATTTTTGGATGTTGAATTTGATCGATGATTTTCATTTTTGTTTCTCTCGTGTTTTTTCTTCTTCTTGTCCACAAAAATTTTCTAGGGCGGTTCAACATTAGGCATGGTATCACAGCATTCCTTTGCACGCAAGTTTACTTTGCCAGAACATGCTGCAGAGCAAAGACGCCTACATCGACAAATGTTAATCAGATTGAGACAACAGCAAAGACTTCAATTACAACAACAACAGCAACAATTATTATTACAACAACAACAACAATCTCAACAACCAAAAGAATTATTAGATGGCTCTAATAATGTTGGAGGACAAAATTCATCAAATAATCAACATTTACAACAAAATCTTCAACAATTGTCTCAACATTCTGAAGACTCAATGCCAGCTGATGATGATCCTCTAAGTCCTCAACTTTCTGGACAATCTAGTGATGAGAGCGATAGCCATGATGATGAGGAAGAAAGTGACTCTGATTTGGAAATGGATTTAGATAATTATTATTTTCTACAACCTGTTCCAACTAGGCAAAGAAGGGCGTTACTTCGAGAGTCTGGTGTAAGAAAAATTGATTCTATTGAGAAAGATGAGTGTCGTGAAATTAGGACTTCAAGAGAGATTTGTGGGTGCTCTTGTAAAACTTATTGTGATCCGGATACTTGTAGCTGTTGCCTTGCTGGCATTAAGTGTCAGGTAAGCTTGAGACAAAATGGCGTAAGCAATAATTAACAAGAATCTTTTCAAAGACATTTAAGCCTTCTAATAAATATATATGTACTTTCAATCTACAGGTTGATCGTCTCACTTTCCCATGTGGTTGTACTCGAGATGGATGTGCCAATATTAATGGAAGAATAGAATTTAATCCAATTCGAGTTCGTACTCATTTTATTCATACATTGATGAGGATAGAGTTAGAGAAAAAGCAAACTGAACAAGTAAGTAAAAACTTTTCTCTGCACACCATTTAAAAAACACTAGACAGAAAAAAATCACTTCTCGCTCGTTTTTTTTTTGCTACTTCATGGTTCGTGCTTAATGTCATTTCCAAACTCTACTTTTCTCAATTACAAGTAGAGAGACATGACAGTTGTAATTTGATTTGAAGTGATCAACTTAAACTCTCTCTAATTACATTTGATAGCTCTCCGAAAAAAGAAATGAAGCGAAATGTAAACTTTTTTCCCTAAGATTTTTTTCTAAAACCAACATATTTTTTTTCTTCTTCTTTCATCTTATATAGGTAAATGGAATGCATATGATGCTATCATCAACATCGACCGCTGCTCAACATCAACAAAATTCAGCTCAGCAACAGCAGCATTCTTTAATGAATAATTTAGGTGCTCTCAACACTATGAACACTCTCTCATCTCACTATTCTCAGTCACAACATCAATTGAAACCACATTGCTCTCTCCAACAACAACCACAACAACAACAACATTGGAATCATTCTCCACAACCTCATCATAGCAATCATATGCAACAGCAGCAACAACCAATGGTTCCAAATATTAGGTCATACTTTAAGACATCAGAAGATGTTATCAACTCTCCTGTCTCTACAGCTCAGTACAACAAATACAATGGAAATTTAATGAGAGATGTGCCATTCAATCCTACAATTGAAGTTGAGTCCTGTGTCAATGTTGGTAACTACACAAATGTTCATTACGAGCCACCACCACTTCCTCCTTCTCAACAAACAACATCACCTCAACAGTCTCAACAATCAAATCTGAATGTTTTTCATAGTAACTCACAAAATGAGCTTCCAAGTGGTGGAGGACGAGCAGAAGACTCATTGGATTTATATTTCAGAGATGATTCCTACTCAGAAACAAGCGGTGATGACTTTTCTAATGAAAGTGGAGAACATAGATTTACTTCTGTCTCATCTTCTCAACAACAACAAGTAGTCACTCATAATAATAACAATCATAGTAATCCACTAGTAGATCTACCATCATCATTTCAAGCTCAACAAAATCCTAATGGTGTAATAGGTTCAAATAATACAACTGTAACAAGTCATCAGCATCCTTATGCCAATACAGCTTCATCCTATTACAATCAATCTCCAAATAAATCAAATTTACAACAATTACAACAACATTCTTCTCAGTCGCCTTATCATCATCCGATTTTACATCAAAATCATCTCAACCACTCACAAGTCATTAATCAACAACAACAGAGACCACCGCTACAACAACATTCATCAGCTTACCATCATCATTCAATGTACAATCAACACTCTATCACAGCTGTATCAAATCATTCATATTCTTCTTCTTCATCTTCTTCTAATTCAACAAGTCATCCTCAACAACAACAGCATCATGCTTACAGTGTTCCTCAACAACAATCAATTGGAGTCTATACTAATGGCTACTCTTCACTTTCTTCATCTTCTTCTTCAGTGGTTACAACAATAAATAATAATTGTAATAATTATAATAATGGTCACCACTCACCAATAATAACATCATCACCTGTTCAACAGAGATTGACAAATTCTTCAATAATTCCACCACAATCAATATCTATTACTTCATCAGCATCATCATCTTCCTCTCTAAGTTCAGCTGGGAGCTCAACTTCTACATCACCACAAGAGATTGACATACCTAATATAACTTTCTCACCTATTTCTCATCTACATCTTAATGGGAACAATCATCATAATGGTCTTGAGGGAACAACAACTACAGGAACTCATCATAATCAAGATCAACAACAACTTCATCATCATCATCACCATCAAAGTATTATTGGTGGTGGTGGAACGACGCCATCATCATTACCAGCCTATACTGATCTTAATACGGTGACTTCCTATACTAAATTAGAGCCATTTTCTGATCTACTCAATGGAGCTTCCAAAGGTGGTTGTAAAAATGCTTTTCAAGCTCTACAACAAATCAATCGGGAAGATGAAGAACATCATATTAATGGAACAACAAGGAGTGAATTAGAAGGTGAAAGTGAAAGTCGCTCTGATGATGATCCTCTTACGGAGAACTTTGGTGAAATTATTAAAAAGAGTATGGTAGAAACTGTCTCAGCTTAAAAAAGAGAAAGGAGAGATGAAAAATATTAAAAATTCTGTGCCACAATACAAATTATACACAACAAAAAAAATCATAGATCCTCCTGTAGTATTTTAGTATATATAGTGAGAAAAAAAGTCGCACACATAAGAATCTCAACAAAAAATGGAGGACTTGAGTCTTTCATCATTTCGTTCAAAAAAAGGAATAAATAAACTTACAAAAAACATCATTGCAAATCATAGGGTACAATATATTAAAACGAGATACAAATCAGAAACAAAATAACACATTTATTAAGCAAACAAAAAACGATTTGTTCTAAGTTTTAGGGAGCAAGAATTTATGAAATGCAAAGATCTTTATACACTTAATGTATTTTGTAGTAATATCCCATCTTTTGAAAACCTTGGAAAGTGCAAAAAAGTAATAATGTGGGTTAATGTACCTTTTTAACAATATGAATAGTATTGTTGATATTATTACATTTATGAAGGGAAGCAAATAATACTCTTCAAAAAAAACTCCAAGTCTTCAACTCGCATCTATATAATACAAGAGAGACAAGAAAATGACACAGGAAAAAATGAAATCAATCTACGCAACAAACAAAAAACAAATTCGCAATTCGTCAATGACACAAAATAATGTAACGTGTGTATGCATATTAGCTATAAAAATTAAAAAGGTTATTAAACTAATTAAAGTAAGCAGTCTTCGTCGTATTCTTACAACCTTTTACACTATAACCATATTTGTACTACTAGTTGAAAAAAACAACGTATAGTTACTATTACATAACTTACTATATATATAAATATATACTTTATGTAGCCAGTTAAATGTGCTGTACTCTTCGTATTACGAAAAACATTAGAAACTGCCTAAAAATGATAGATTTTAATGTGTAGAAAGTAAAAGAAGATAACGATGGTGCAGTACAAGTCTTTATATATAAGGAACTTGACAAAGCCTCTTAAACCAAAATCGTAGCCTCGAAAGAGCCTGTAACTAAAGATGTATAACTTATACTATTATGTACGAACATTTATGTAACACTGGGAAAACTACGACAGATTTTTTTGTCAATCACTACTACTACTTTGGACTAAATATATACTTACTTACATATACATATATACACTAAAGGTATATAGATATATATAAGAATTGTATACCCCAGTGTAATTTCAATGATGTGAAATCTATGTTTTCTCTCTCTTCTTCTCTCCATCGTCGTAAGTTTAGTATATGTTGTGTGTGTGACTCTTCTTGTGTGTGTCTTGTCATTGTACATGTAAATACGACTAGTAAAATCGATTCTACTATATATCCATTGTAACTCTTTCTATATACCACCTCAAACCTCATCTTTCTCTCTGTGCTTTCTCCCTTTTGTACCTTTCGCCTTTCCTTATTTGTTTAGAAGTTAATATTGTACTACTATATAGTATATATCTTTCTGTAAGGTGACTCTAATGCTATATATAGAGGTTTATATAGTTATCTACAAATAGGATTGATTAATAGAGAGCAATATAGATTCAAAGTATATATATATACATACATATAAAGCTTTTTTACTACAAACTGGTCAGTGAGCAAAAAAAAACAAACAAAATGCTTTTTTTCTATATATTTAAGAATATATGAGCAGCGACAGAGACAGCTTTAAAAAATAGCCAGAGAATTAACCTATGCCATACCAATTGAGCCCGGCCATACAATTTTTTGATAAGAAGTATAACAGCAACAGAGAATATAATAATTACAAAAATATTATATAATAAATAATAAAGTGTCGTGAGAGATGATGTGTGACAAGGAAACTTAAGAGTACAAGAAATTGTAAAAGTATAGATGCTCAGGTTTTGTACGTTACATACATTTAAGAATTTACAAATTAATATGGCCGTCACCACTTTTAGTCTATGATGAATCCTAATATTTCCTTATTCCTTCTTACCAGTGCAATTACCATTGTTATTATCATTATCTTGACATTTCTACTTGAGACAGATGAGAAACTTACAAACTCTTGTTCCTAAAGGACAAATTAACTTTTTAGTAATATGTAAATGAAATAGAAAGCCTAAAATTGTATTGTGTGTACCTATATACAAAAATATCTCCATGAAATTTTTACACCAATGACCTTCCTTTTTCAAGTCCATATAAGTAATAAGAAAGCAAGAGAAAGAAGAAAACAAAGTTACAAAATAAATACAGTACATATAGATAGTATATAAGAAGTAATCATGTTCTCGTTTTTTTGGTACAAGACAAATATTATAATAAGAGTTTTTTTTAGGTAAGAATCAATAATATTAGAATCAAGTCAATGTCAATAATTAGTACAGCAAATAATTTGTAAGATTTTAGTTTTTCAGAATGAATATTATGCCAAACAAAAAGGGAAAGGGTTCATGTCATTACAAAAAGTGGATGAAGTTATATTTAAAAATGTATAATGTATTAATGTGCTATTCTAAGAAAAAGGCATTGTATTTAATAATGAGATATATATAAAAATGTACATATATTTGCCAAACTAATAATGCTATAAGAAATACACATTTTATGCTAATATTAGATATATGTAGCGTTTATATAGAATTATATTATTAGTGTGGTAAACTGCTTAAACTAGGATTAATATTATTTACTACTAGTGAAAGTTCAAGTCGATTCTTGCAGCCGGTGAAAAATTTTTAGTATTACATATTATAGAACAAAAAAAGCTTATATTAGAATACTTAGATGCGATGTCATGTCATATAATATAGGAAAATTTATAAATAAGCATAAGCATTGCTTATATATGTCCTTGTATTATTATTATAAGTAGCTTAAGATTATCAAGAGTTCTTTAGGGTGTATTAATAGTAATAAAAAAGGAAGGTTAAAGATAAATATATTATGTACATATAAATATTATATTATAAATAGGTTATACACAAGATTAAGTAAAGTTTAATTGATTGTGTCATATACAAAAAAGAGAGAATTTTTATGTACGTAGAGAGTTTAGAAGTTGGTTTTTTTGTATAATATTGTATAATTATATTTGTAGATGAGAAGACTCAAAGTAAAAAAAACTCATGTTATCTTCCGTATATAAAACAATTTTTGTATGTTCAAATTTTATTTTATTTGAAAGTGTATAAAATCTTGTACACTGAAACAAAAAATGGCAATGAAGAAATAATGGTCAAGAAACCTGAGAAAATAATTATATATATATATATTAATTAATGTTGCTATTTCAATTACCTCCAAAAATATAAGTAATATATAGACGTGTATAAATAATAATGATGATGCTAAAAACTAACCTAAAAGTAATAAGAATAATAATAATAATAATATATGGTAATTACTAAATGTACAATGTACAGGAAAACGATGGCATTATGAACTATATATATATATATTATGATTAACAGGTATAAAGTATTTAACTAGTAAATATTATACAAATACAATTTAGAGTAAGATATGCAATATACATTTAAAATAATATTATATAATATAGGATTGTTAGATGTTATAAAATGAAAAAAATGTAAGAAAATATTGAAAATTCATTATATACCCATGAGTTGACAGAAACACACAATTCAAAAAAGTATATGCAAAACTAATTAATTGCATTTGATAAATGACACAAAAAAATGATGACACGACATGCAGATACGTTTGAAAAAGAAAGCAATCAATCAACAAACATATAGAACAGAGCATATAACACAAAACTATTTAGAAGCTATTTTAATTTTAATTTTCAAAATATTACACTATATTATGAACAAAATGTTTAGAAGAGAGCAGCAAGCGAATTATATACTTATAAATACATTATGTGTTTCATGATTTTTATTTAGTACTGTGGCTTATATATTTAGTAATTTACAAAATATATTACGATAAATAATATATAAATATATTTTTTATTTTGCTTTAAAGTTTATTAAGTTGATCGTCAATAATATTATTATCGTGTCATCGTTATTATTATTTATGCGACAACGCAAGATCAAATTTGATTTTTGTACTTTGTTTTATTTTATTTCGTTTATTCAGAAGCTTATTAAAAATTTATGTTAGAATTATATAAATGCGGTATATGAGAAAATAATATATTTTGAGTTTTCAATTTTCGTTATGTTTGTTTTGTATGAAATTTTTTAAAGTTAAATATTATAAATATGTGGCTGCTAGAAACTGAAGAATGCAAACAGAATGTATTAATATGAGGATTTATATATATTATAATCTTTTACTTACTTAATTGCATATATGCATTTTTGAATATATGTACTGTGATATATTTACTTTCAGCTATTACAAAAATGATATTTGAAAATACAGCTATTATTAATTATAAAAAATAACTAAAAAACTTAAGTTAAATTATAAAATGAAAACTTATAATAATGGTATTTTTTCTTCAAAACAAAAAAACGAGAAACTATTTCTGAATTTCTTTCACAAAAATCGGTTACAAAATCTATTGAGTATTTTTGATTGAGGCTATATGTATAAGGAGTTATATATTGTTATATTTAAGAAAGTATTGAGCTTTTGATTTGAATTGCATAGTAGTTTGTAAATCCTAAAGAATTACCAAAATGATTTCTTCCACTTATGAAGAATGCATCTATATTTACTGAATAGCATCGAATTTACTTTAACTCCATATAAATTGTAAACTCTCCTATTTAAAAAATGTAGATTCAGAACTGAAATTAATTGTAGACTTGAAAAAAAATTACATATTATAGTACTGTCGTACTTTTTGCAACATTTTATACCTGCATTTTAGCTTCTTGTCAAGAGACTGCTTTTATGTAATTATCGTGTCTATGTATTTATAACTCTTAATTAAGTTTTAAATTATTGCTTTGTGTATGAGAAATTATTTGCCAAAGACTTGTCTCAAAAGTTTTATTCTAAACTGGCTCTGAAGATATTTCTATCACCATGAATTATTACAGAAATGAAGCACACAACGCAAAACTACTATATACTATACAAATATGAATAAAAAAGCTCCTAATTGTTTAAAGTGTATGATGTGAAATTCTATGTGAAAAAATGCAGTCGTAGAACCGAATTACTTAAGAAAATAAACAACGTTGTTTATTGTCCAATGGAGAAAAAAAATTATCTTATGACGTCTTCTCTGCGTACGATTTTATCTTCATCTTACATACTTTCATATGGTGTAAATTTCATAACTTAACCATACATCAGTAAATGGAAGTTCCAGAAGGATAAATCATTTTAGTTAAAGCATATAATTTTCCTCGTGCATTATTGAACTCTGTGAAAATAAGAAATGATGTCAATGGCAAAAAAAATATTGGCTCTGACTTCGCTATATGATATAGTGAGATTGTACATGAGACAAAAGTCATCTTTTATATATGAGCAACCAAATGTAGAATAAATGTAATGCAATATTACAGAGATGCCGGAAGACAATGATTTTTCTCTAGAATGTGTAGTTACATGATTGTTACAAGAAAGTCATATAGTCTTTAGAGAGGAACATATTATTGCACATAGATATATTCCTATTGCTCAAAAACAGGTTGTTGGATTGGACACTCTTATAATGACCAAGTAAGTTAGTCATTACAACTTTGTGAAAGTTTTCCGCACTGTGGTCTGTGACGATAAGTAATCAAGCAATGGTGTATGTACATAAACACACAAAAAGTCTATTCTCATGATTATGTAATATTGCATATTTATATTGTATACACACCTCTATATATTTCATATTTTATATAGTTTCAGGTTAAATAATGTTGTGGTACATATAGAAAGATTATGATGTGTGCTTTTTTGACTTTATTGTGAAATAGGACAAAAAGGTAAAGGTGCTCATATACTTGTATCTAATAATGAAGCCAAATGAATATGATGAATTCATATATACTGCATAATGCTACTTTGTTCATTACGTAACTTATTCTGTCTGTTTGCAGGAAGCTAAAGCTTCAACAGCATTCGTTGAACAGTTCAAGTTGAGTTCACTCTCGAGTGGATAAACATGTGAGCCAACTCACACAATATATGAATTATTGTCATTTCTCCACTAATAATAATAAAGTTTATTTTCTTATTTATTTTAAGTTGACAAAATTGGCTCAAATTTTGTTATGAGTCAAGGTTAAACCTTGTCTTAAGTGGGAAGTCTGTACGTAGACAGAAGTCAAGTCACGAACATTGATCATTAGTGTTTTTAGTAATTTTTCATGGTCTGTTATATTACGTGTTATCAACTTCTAACTTGGAGAACAATAAGAGAAGACTAACAGAAAGCTAGTTTTATTTGGTTGTAGTGCTCAACTCCAAACTCAATACTCAAATCTCTAATCAATCAGAAGTAAATATAAACAGTTGCAGCTTATCCTAAATTCTCAACTCTGAAGTGACAATATGGAAACTGATCCTACAGAAATTGACTGGGTGCCTTTCCCATTGACTCATGTTGAATTTCCTAGAGGTAAATAGAAACGACATAATAAGTAAAAGATACGACAATTGATAATTGATTAATTTTGTAGGAGATTTTATTGGAAAGCTCTTGGCTATCTCAAGCCTTATGCCGATGTCTATAATCGTTGGTTTCATTACTTTAATACTATTCCGCCGAGATTTACATACAGTAAGTTTTGTTTTAAACTAATTAAAGGATATGGAATAATTAACTGAAAAATGATCTTGTTTCCAGATGACTTGGTTTATTGGACTACTGCTAAATGAAGTTTTGAATATGATTTTGAAGTATACAATCAGAGAGTCTAGGCCTATGCATAGAAATGTGCAGTATACAGAATTTGGTGAGACTAATTTATATAAAATTATGTTATATATTGAAGAAAAACTAATGTTTTGTTTTTTATTTTATAGGCATGCCATCATCACATTCTCAACTAATGTGGTTTTTTGCAGTATACTCAGTATATTTTACTCTATTTAGGTATTTTAACGTTGCTATAAAATGCTTTTCTTTGTGATTGTGTGTGTCTCTCTGTGTTGCTTAATTATATTTTGTATGAATATGACTAACGACAGATTACATAGGTATCCAGGCAAAGGATGGACTTATCATTTACATAAAGTTGGAATTATTTTGACAGTTTTATCTGTAGCGACTTGTGTAGCATATAGCAGGTAAACTAGTAATAAATAAATGTTAAACAATAATATACTTGTGATGATAGTAGAGTTAAATAAACCTTTATTTATACACAGAATATACCTTATGTATCACACTTGGTCGCAAATATTTTGGGGAGGAGTTGTCGGATCAATTTTTGCAACATTTTGGTTTACTTTGACTCAATATGTATTTACTCCAAGATTTCAAGAAATCACAAACTGGCCTATTAGTGAGTATCTTTTGATTCGTGATACAACTTTGATACCAAATATAATGTGGTTTGAGTATACTAATGCAAGACAAGAAACAAGAACAAGAGCGAGAAAATTATTAAAATCTCAGTAAACGAAAGCTACTTATTATCAAGATACGTGTGCCTGTAGATAAAAATTTCGCTCAACAAGATTTTTATCATACATCAACCTCATCGTTATTACTATTATGATTGTATTATTTAAATTGTAACATGTACTATTTTTAGACATACATTTTGTCCATATGTGAATCTGTGATAAAAATTCACATACACAAATTCTAGTTTTTGTGGTCATGCCTTTACCAAAATGAGATATATAATTGCTTCAAGCAACCAATATTTGTATTAAATTATTATATACTCTTTTAAAAGTTATTGCTACGTAAAAGTACTTTCTGTATATATTTATAAAAAATAATGTACGGCTGCTATTACTAAAGAAAATTAACGGAAATAAGATACAAAACAATTTTGGTACACTCATAATTTTTTATCAAAATGACAATGCTGATTCAAGATGCAAAAGATTACAGTATTCCATTTGTATAACATTTCATATAAAGTTTAAGTTTTATTTTTCAAAGAAGATCACCACCATGCCATACAGCAGTTAAATATTCAGAAACATAAGCATACTTTTTTTTGTAGAAATAATATAATGAACTATTCTAACTTTATAGTTTTTAGCAGGTTGGACGCATTCTTTGTGGATCAAAAGTCGTACTGAAAACAAATAAAAGGAAACAATAATTATAAGAATGAAATTGATGAACTTATTATGCAATGAAAAAATCGTTTTCTAGACTCACCACTTGATACGACTTATCTCCGAGCTTACGTCCAACAGAATTTGCTAAAACTTGACTTCTCATACTCAAAAATTCAGTTTTTCCAATAATTTGCTGGTACGGTGAAACTTCATGAACACCCATTACAACATGTCCAAGTTTCGAATCCAATTTGGCATCTAATCGTGCATTACGAATTAAATTGACAATCCATCTTTCTGCTTCATCAGTTGTCATATCCAATTTTTCTGCCAACATTCTAAAATGTCCAAAACAAAAATAAATTAAATTAAAACATTGGTATATAACTCATATAATTGTATAACTAATTTACATACCCAACACTAATGCACTGGTGAATACGACAAAAGGTTTCAAAAATCATAAGACGAGCATTTTCCATAAAGAAAGGGAAGCAATTCACAAGGAAAAAGTCATTGTACAATACTTGTTCACACTCTTTCAATTTCTTTTGAGCTCCATCAAAATCAAAATTAACATGTAGACATTTAATAAATTCAGTAATTGGATCCTTGTAAGTATAAGATTCTTGCTGAATAATTTGAACAACTTCTTTCATAGCACTTGAATGACGACTATGTTTACTGATGATTACAGCTGTAGCCCAATATCTTAAAATATGTGGACAAGTGGTTTGAATGACATTCAAATATTTTGCATTATTAGATAATAAATCTAATAGAAGATCCCATCCCTTAGAATGATTGAAGTATAGATATAAACCCCAATGTAATAACCAAGTTCTTTGTTGTAATGTCTGAAGAGAATTTCGGAAAGGATCTTCATCAATAAAATTCTTCAATTTTTCAAAATCTTCAACACCGTAGTCCCATTGGTGAAGAAGAATGTTGCAAGCAAGTTTTCCCCAAAGTCCACTCAAATAATTCTATTTATATAATAGCAAGTAGTTAATTAAACAATTTAAGAATAAATTAAATATATCTAGAGAATTATTACCTTATCAGTTGAAGGGACCAATTCATTGTGTAAATTCAAGTACTGAGAAGCAGTTGAATAGTCACCACATTCATAATACAATTTTGCATAATCATAAATGGAATCAATCATTTCTGTTTTGAACTGAAAAAACAAGAATGCTATTACAAATAAATGAATCAAAACTTTAATTTTTAGTGATTATTATTCATACATCATGATTCTTCACAAGGTATTCAACCAATTGACGATAATCTCTTGAATTAGAAATCTGTTCTGGCAATTCACTACTTTCCAAGATAGCTGAAATTGTTTTGGAACTTTCTTGCACAGATTTATATTCTTCTACAACCTTTGTTCTTTTTTCCATGAATTTCTGTTTGACAAAGATAAAAAGCAATTATTAGATCGTAACTTCTTGAGATACTTTAAATAATGATGAATGATTGACTTACCGGTGGCACTTCTTGCCCTTCATTTAACTTCTTGAAAACATCAATAACATAATCCATCATTTTTGTTTCACTCAACAATTGAAGTTTACTTTGTAAAACATCTGATTGATTGTAGATCTGTAAATATCAACAAAAACGTTAGACATTCAATCATTAACATAAAGACTCAAGCTCCAAAATTACAAATACAACTTACACTTCTCTCAGCTAAAAATTCCAATAGTGGTGCTACTAAATGTCGGTCTAAATATTGACCAATTTTATTAGTTAGATCGTACTGAGCCATTTTTCTATTCAAAATATCAAAATTCTGAAAAAACAACAATATGCCGACAAAAAACTTTTCTTGTCAATGCGGCTGCCTATTTCAAATTAGTGCGCTAATTTCTACCCGTAGTTTAAAACAGTTTGAACAGATGGCATTATAAGAAAGCTTTTACTTTGTTCAAGTTCTGAGCTTGCCCTTATTTCTAAAATTGCAATATGTATGAAATTTTATTTTTGACAATTATAATTTTCTCTTCTCTTCCATTTCACAAGATACTCACTATTTTAAATGTTAAAATATGAAATTCCAATAGATAATCAAAGTAGTGTTATCTTCAGTATAAAACGACAGCGCTTGAAAAACTAGAAAGACTTTATTGTTCACATGAATGACATACAATAATAATAAACAGTGGGATATTGACAATAAAAACACGTTTTTAAATTTTTACTTCATACACTGCATAAGATTGTAAAGTAATAAATCTATAAATCTTCTTCTTCTTCTTGCATTCAGTTAGTTATAACTTATTTGAATTTAGACATGTATGACAAGGCATTGATTGCCAACAATCAATCCATTATAATGTAGTATAAGAAAACTAAAAAAAAGAATATATGATGAGCAATAAATTGGAAAATAAAGAGTATTTCTTCTCACTACATACTTTCCAAAATTTTCAAAAGATATTTCTATATTTACCATTCCTAACTCAAAAATTCTCAAGTATGGGACATGTCACAAGGGAAAATATTTCTATAATTTTTTGGTTTTTCTACTTTATGATCTACCTGCTCACATATATTTTGAAACAAATAGTTTTCATTGTCAAAGGAAAAATCCACTTGTACAGACTCCCCCTGATGCATGGGAAAGACATTTTATAATTTTTACATTCGTCATCATTTACATTTTGTATCTATGTGTGTAGAAGAAAAAATCTTTCGAACGAAACAACATATTTTCTCTTCTGGACAATCATGTAAAAGACACACAGAGTATTTCTCTAACACGTATAGAGAAAATTCAATGTAAAAGAAATTTTTTCAACATGACATCTTCAAAACAGTGGGTGGGCGGAAGTCCTAAGAGATACTACATAGATGATTTATTGCTGTGGTCATTTTTGCCTTTATTCTGTCGTTTCTTATGTGAACATTATATTCAAACGTACACAAACACTGCTATACAGTATCATCATTTCATTGGCTTTTAGTTAAATGAAAAAAAAGTTTGAATCTTTGAATCAAATGAATACATTACATATTTATACAACAACAACAACCGCAACAAAAACTTTATAAAAGTCATAGTGTTATAAGGCCTTAATTCTCTATACACAACTATGCATACAAAAGAAGATGCTGTGAGGACGGCATGTATTTAGTAAAATATACTTTCGTGATGTTGATGACGAGATAAAAATCCAAAAAGAAAAAATATGCTCAAGTCATCAACTCACAGTTTATCCTACTATATATGAGACATTGGATTTAGATACAAAAGAGTTTAAAGAAAAATTAGTAGACAAGAAAAGGGTTCTTGTAAAATATTTCCGCTATGTATAAATTGACAGTCATCTAATCTCATATTGATTTTGACTAATGTTGTATAACATTTGAAAAGAATTAGCTCACTATGGGTGGTTGATTCTCTTGAAAAAAAAATGAAATAAATTGTCACTCTGTGAAGTCATAAACTTTTGTGTCTCTCTTTAAAGTCACCATATAATAATATGTAAATCATAATTTTTTCTTCGTCACCAGAAACCAATGACTGAGAATTTTAACTTGAACCTTACACAGCAGAGAATAACTTCAAAAGAAGCCGAAGTTGTTGACGTTTAGTTTTGGTTTATCTGTACTTTTACATTTTCATATCCTAAAGATGATTTGCTAGTTAAAAGTAAATCTTATTGCTTGTGATAAATTGAAAATAAAAATATTCTTTTATCAGTATTTTAGCCATAAAAGTATGTATGTACAGGTCACAATATACATAAGACTTTAGAGAGAGAAAAACAGTAAAAAAATTAGTGAGTTTTTGACTATAGATTGGTTGTCTCTCTCTCTCTCATTCCAAAATCCAAGTTTTTTCTTTCTAGTGTTATAGTATAGTTACTCTTCATGTGAATCATGTAGTTAGATTGCATCTTTTTAGTGTTTCTACTTCTCAGGAGAAAATTTTATTGCCTTATTCTCTCTCTCTCTCTCCCTTTACGTCTTCTTAGGATACTTCTTGAATCTCTCATCTCTTCTCTTCTTTTATACTATGTACAACACAAAATGCCATGCGGCCAAAAAGCACAGCAACTTGACTTTTTTCCAAAATTTATTGCAGCCGCAGAAGAAGCTTCTTAACCACTTCTTGTTTCAGAAAAACCAAAAGTCATAAAAACGAAGGCATTCTTCTTCTTCTGTAATTTTATTTGTAGTGTCGTCGTCCATAAAACCAAAAACCTCAACTTTAGTCACACAAAACAACTTACTTTTTCTTACTTGCATCTTTTTGTCTAACGTGCTTACTTATTATATCATTTTATATGTCTCTGTATGATATGCAGAAGTATCTAATTCTCTAGAATTTGATTTTCATATATATATAAATATTTTATAAATAAATATAATGCATATAGAATTCAAAAACCGGTGAAAAAGGTATTAGCATCATACACTAATATAGATATATCAACAGAATGCAATTACAATTTGATGATTAAGTCTGTTTAGTGGCGACGAGGAAGTTGAGCCAATATAACAACAGGATCACTTTACCTTCTTCTACGGCTTGTTATAACCGGTGTTTGTTGCCGACATAAGAATTAACATGGAGTATGTAGAGTGTAGAGTCGTCACAAACAACTAAAGCGCAGCGCCAGGTTAAAGTAGATTATCTCTTTTAGTATGAGAGATTAGAAGAGGTATAAGAGCTAATAAGTAAAGCATGTTCTGTCTTATGTGTGAAGTAACAACACATGTCATTAGTTGTTAGGCGCTCAATACATTTTTTCTACTTTATAATAGAATATAGGTTCTAAAAGTTGTATATATGAAATCAGTTGTGGTCTTGTAAAGAAAAAAAAATCTGAATTGAAGTTAAAAACTTTACAACAATAATACACCACTTGAAGAAGAAGTATACGAGTCAGTAATTTTAACAAGGCAATACAACACATAGTAAGTAGTGTGATGTTTGTTATGATGTCGTGGTTTTGTCCTTATGAAGAAAACTTGGCTACAAGAAGTTAGTCTGAGAGATAATTCATTTTCATGAGTAAGTACTAATGCTACTTCACCACATGAGTGCCGACAGGAGTCATGTTGTACTAATGGCTACGTAGCCAGCAAAGTTTATTGTTTCTTTTCGCCACTTTAAAAGGGATGTAATTTTCCATTTTCACACATTCCAGAGACTATATACAGCAAAATCATCAAGGCACAGGGTACAGTTATATATCATTTCAATGGGGCAATATGAACTCTTCTTCTTCGTCTTAGGTGTTCGACTAATACATATAATACTTATGTAATATATGTATCCTACCTTCTAATTTGAACAGTACGCACACACACGCTCTTACAATCTACATCTTTATATAATAAAAAGCATTTGAATCTTCTCTATATCTCTCTTCAGCTATTCTATTATTAGACCCTTTTTCATCTTTTGGAGGGAATGAAACGACTCTGGATAGAAAGAGTTTGGTATTATACAACGAATGAGTTGAGACTTCTCTCACATTCTTTCCTTATAAGGCATTACCATTATTACTCTCAAGGTATTCTGCAGCAGCCCTTAAGGTTCCTTAGCATTTGTCAGTTATTCTCTCTCTCTCTGAGCTAAGAATATATACAATGTATAAAATCCTTACATATCGTCCCACTAGCTATTTCCGCGCGGTACCCATAGGCACAATTTTCAGAGGCACATGCCAGGCTTCAGGCCGTCTCTCCCTCATATAAGATGAAGAAGAAGAAAAAAGACTCATCTTAATGATGTAAGAATTGTATAACTTTTCTCATAGTACAGGTATAACTCTCTTGTCCATGTCGTTCCTTACCAGTTTTTCCAAACATTCACTTTCAACTAACATACCATAGTACAGAACTACACCACCATCAACATCAACAACAAAACAGAGTACATACAATAACCACAACTATAAACTACCAAGTATACGCTAAAACCACAACAAGCTAAACCTTTAAGTAAGTTCCATTTACTTTATGTGGTCAGGAGACAGGAGAATTTAAGAAGTACATTGGTGGTGGTGGTTGGTAAAGAAAGATTTGAAGTTGAACAGTGTTGAAACCTGCCTCGCCTTCTCTTTTTCCTTCCCCAAGAAGAAGTTTATATATGTACTAACTGTGATTGTAAAGGCAAAGAAAGTATTTGACTGTTTGAGTTGCAGTCTCAGTTACGATCTTGTTGTGGTCCAAGTCATCTCCAAAGTGTGTGTAAAAAAATAAAGATTGAAAAAGTAGGAAAAAGTAAGAGAGAAAAAGTTTTTGAGAAAAAAAGCTAGCTTAGAGCACTTATAGAAAAAAGAAGGAACCTAGCTCATTCCTATTAATTACGTTACGCCTGCACTTCTTGCCTTTTGCCACATTCCACTTTGAAAATATACCCTTGGGAGGAGATTTTGTAAGTAGCAAAGTAGTAAGTAGCTTGAAGAAGAAGAATAAGAAGCAGAGTATTACATACATATTATATAAACCTTCATTTCATAGATGAAAACAAGCCCGTCAATAATTTTTCTAGTTTGCTCCTGGAACACATTTGAGTTGTTTTGCTGGACTGTAGCTCAAGACAATCATTTCATATTTGATATCTCAGCCTCCAACAACTTGTTTTCCATGTGTTGTGATTCTGTTTATTGTATATTGTGAATTATCATTTGAGTGAATGTGACTGTAAGTACAGAGAGAGAGAGAAAAAGAAAACACTTGATTATGTTACACATTTTGCTATAGAAGAGAAGAGACCTTGCTCAATTTGAATGTATGAAGGAGTGTGTATCATCATCAACAACAAGAGAATCTTAAAGCTGAACTGTATATTTTACTCTTTTTTATCCTTCTCCTTACTACTACTACTATACAACACGTGCATTTAGTTATATGCGTGTAAAGATTCACAATCTTATGTGTGTAAAAGTTGTTTGAAGAAATTTATACTTACATACCTACTACAACTTACTACAACGAAAACAACTTATTGCCAGTTTTGCTCTATGAAACTATTTGGACTGGATATATATATATTTACGTTTCATTCCATTAAGGCTACGCACTCAGCATATAATATAAGATTACAACCAACCAGCCCAAAGAAGAGGAGAACCAAATGAGTGAGTGACTTGACTCTGAGTGAGTCAGCAGCATATCTTTTTTCTTCTTCTTCTTAAACTTTAAGTAAAAAGATTCTTTCAGAGAGAGAGAATACCTAGAAGTCAATTCAGGTTATTTAGAAATTAGTTAGCGAATGGAAAATGGTTAGTTGATTGCACTGCTCCTGTGTACTTGTACTATAGCAAATTCCTCTACGAGATTTTTTGACGTGGTGGCTTTCATCTTCACAAAACTCATTTCGCCGGCCGTTATACTCTTTTACATGCCAATACAACAACTTGTCATTGTCATTACGACTATTTGATAGCAATAGCAAGGAGTATATTATACTATATATCAAAGTAAAAGAAGCAACTACCAAAAACATTTTATGTTCACTCTTGACTTGAGTAGTAGTAAAGTGAGTGTGTGTACCAAATTTCATAGAGAGACTAACGACACAAAGATCTCGACAACATTGTGAAGCACCGTCATCAAGTGAGTACTGAACTACTATTTTACTCATTCTCTTAACCAAGAATACTTATTATTATTACTGCCACGAATAGATATAGATAGCAAGTTGTTTTCTATAGTAGTGTAAGAACAACAACATATTGTACAAGTTAGAAAAAAGAGCAAAAAAAGAGAATATAACGTCGTCTTCTTGTTTTGTGTTGAGGTTGACCGTTGTTGTTTTTATTGTTGATGCGACAAGTTTTCACTGGTGTCTCGTCAAGATAATATATTACTAAAAAGAAGAGTTGTCCCTGCAAGAGAAGATAGAATAAGCAGCAAGGGCACAAGACAATATATTAGTATACACTGGCTATAAAACTGTAGAGAGTAAAGTATCAAGAAAATGAGTATAAAAAATAGTAGTTGACTATGTAGTAAATAGTAATCAGCATACCAAAGACAAAACTAAATGCAATTTTCAATATTAATGTGACACTTTTCTTTCTCTTTTTTCTATTTACTGTTTAGTTTGTATAGTAGAGTGAGTGAGTGACAGAGTTGAGTTCAAATTTTCTCATCCTATTACGCAACTGTTGTAAAAAAAGTGGTTCAAATTCTTCTTCAAGAGACGCATGTGTCCTTCTGTGTAGTGAGACACGTAATATCTTTGGATTTTCTTCATAAAAGGTACACATTCCCGAATTTATTGCCAATTGAAAAATCCCAAGTTGATAAAAGTTTTCTCACCATTTTCTGATTCCTGGTGCAAAATGAAATAGTATCAAGATTACTTTATTACTCTTAATAATTCCTGTTGGCTTAGATAATTCTTACGAAAGCTATATAAACCATTAGATTTATCATTTAGAAAATTGTTCAATAGGCTGACCACAACACTTGAGAGTCTTGTAACTCAAGTGATAGAGACGTGAGCTCTAATCAGACAGTCGTCATAAACAATAAAACCTTCTGGTTGCCGACGTTAATTTTTTCATGAGCGAATTGTTGTACATATGAGAGAGCAGAGAGAGACTTAAGAGTTTTATGACTCTGTCTAAGAAACTAAAAAAGTTTTTTAAGACTCCGAGTTAGATAGAGTTAGAAGATTTTAGTGCTTTCTACTTGCTCTCACCTATTTCTTCTTTTTCTTTATAGCATGATAACCTTACATATATTCATTTGGTGTTTTTGTGCTAAAACATCACACAAGTCACAATTCACAACAACCAACAACTAACATGTTTTATGATCATGTAAGATATAAAAGAAAAATGCGGATTTTCAAAGAATTTCATACCTCTCTATCTCGTCTTTTGCCAAAAGAGTAATTCAAAACATAATAGCTATATTACATATTATACAACTCTGTCTATTTTGTTTTTTGCAAATTTGCATTTCATTCTAATCCCGTTGCTCTCTCTCTCTCTAAAGGTTGTAAAAATTTATTTAGTGCATAGAATGATATTTCATAAATGTTGACGAGTGAGTGAGAGATGTGCTTAAATCATTAAATGTTTACAAAGCTCTTGAAAAACTATGCTTTTGCTCTTGCTGAGAGACTGACCATCAAAGCATCAAAAATTGACCAGGGTGTAGCTTGAAGGCTTGAAGGATTTTAGAATAAGATTTTCTTTCTCGTCTTTACTATTACTCCCATACATAGTCAAAGAGATATATAGTGTATATATACAACAATGCCATTATAGTAGTAAGAATGGAAAAGGATTAAGAAGAGAGATGGATGGATTACAATTTACAATATGTATATAGGATCTATTATATATTCCTCTGTTTTGGAAGATGGAAATGAAGTGTCATGTTCTCTCTCTCTCCTTTCTATATAGTAAGTAGTAGAGTAAAAATCTCAAATGGATTGAATTGAAGGTGTGTTCTACTCTGTTATTCTCGTATACTTTACTACTTCTCTACGTCCTTCTTAAAAACTTACTACTGCTATGCTAGTAGTTTAGTAGTTGTTCCTCTCTCTTATATACTACACTTTTTTATTATATACCCTATGCCTTAGGAAGATACATTAGAAGATATAGTCAACATTTCTCCTGCGTTCTTCAGCAGAATTAGCCCTGTGGCATACATATACACAGCACACACACACTGAGAGAGATTTGAGAGATGAGAGAAGAATGACAATATAACTATTCTCTTTCTCTCTTGGCTATCTATCTCTCTTTACTACGAGAGAGAAGAAGATAGACTGTAGTGGACAAAAAAAATTCAAGTTCAGTTGCTATTACTCTGGCAGAAGGCTTGAAGACGTTAGAAGAAGAAGAAATATCTTGTGATAAAATTCAATACTCTTAAATCCCTATGAGAATTCAATGCTCATGTCCATACATCCATGTCAGAATCTTAGTAGAGAACTTTTTCTTATAGATAAAGCTGAAGAATTAGTTTTAGACAGGTATTATATGTATAGAAAAAGAGAGAGTAATTAATGCTTAGAAGAGTTACAAGCTATATAGTTATATCCTTAGCACATCACGCGTGTGTGTGTATGTTTAAAAGATAAACAAATATTGGAAGTGTGTTTTTAGATTTGAAACGAAAAGGAATTAAAAGCCTTTAGAAAAAAGAAAGAGCTACTGATTAATTGTGTGATGAATCTAGATCTATAAGGGTGAAGGTTTTTTCCACAGAAATCCATTTAGGGTGTGGGTCATCAACTGAATGATAATTTTCTTGCCACTCAAAAGTCAAAAAGAAATAATAACAAAACTCTGGTAATAAATGAATTAACATATAGACCAAAAAGTCTTTTTGAGAAAGGTTAAATGTTTTGACTTGCTAGTATTTGCATTCCTCGGACATATGTATATAATAATTCGTAATTCTTTTTTTTTACTATGACTGACATTCTTCAATGTATTCTCTTCCTTTATTATGAATGTGTTTAAATATGAATAGAAAGTGAGTTTGAAACAACTTGGGTATGTATATAGAGTAAAACTTCTTTTGAGAAATGAAATGAGTTTGATGCTTTTGAAGTTTTACGAGAGAGAGTCTTGTTGCATAATTTATATGCTGTAGTTTGTGTCTTCATAAATTGATATTCAGATGCTGATTAGCTGCTCCCTTCTTAAAGATTAAGCAAAACGCTTCTTAGATATATAGTTAGCTTTTATAGTAGACACAAATGCAGAAGCAGTTGGAGGCTTGTGATAGGTATTGTAAATCATGTCAAATTGGTTTGGCCTTTCATTCTCTATATTCATCCATTTTTTCTCTTTTACTATACAACACAAATGTACATTTGTTTAGACCATTTGAATTTTGAATTGACATTCACTCTGTCTATATGTAGTTTGTAATTTTCTACTAATAGCCTTATGTACACAACAATGTGTTGACCACTGACTTGACTACACAACAACAACAATAACAAATTCTCAAATTATAACACAGGGTAGTTAGTAGACAGCAAACAAGATCGTTTCAAACAACATTTTACAATTTCGTTTTTTTTCTCTCTCTCTGTGTTTCGTTCTCACTGACTGGAGAGCAACTCTTCTCTCATCTCAATTCCCAATCCATTTATAATGTTAAAATTTATTGGTTCAGAAGCAATTACTATGTGCATACACAAACCATTTCAAGTGCAAAGGGTGTCATGTCTTTTTCGATTGATAGGACAGGTTACACATTAACCTTGTCGGTGTCGTTTTCTTTTTCTGTTTTCAAACTCAACTGATTATAGAGTTACTTGCACTCTAAGAAAAAGAGGAACCAAGATTTTCAATTAGTGTTTCAAAGCTCCCTGAGTACTTCTTTACTAAACCCGAAGAAGAAGAATATATAGTGACACAAGAAATTGCTCTAAAGACTCTACTAATCCATTATCATTGGCATGTTGGAACATTACATTTTATATTTTTTTACCACGTCAATAACTATTCTCTACTCACCATGTGTACAAGTCAATTATTGCTCTTTGGGGCTTTTTTGAAAAGATTTTGAGAGGTGTGCTATATACTTCATATAGTTTTGAGTTATAAGAGTAATGAGAGAAAAAGGTGTACTGTGTATATGATATTTATGATAAATGTGTTGAAGAGAGCCGTGTCAAATTCTTCGGTCAAGATTTATTTTACTTTCTTGACCTCGCACTTCTTCAGATATATAATACTTTGGCCTTTGCAACTTACATAGAGAGAGAAATGAAGATGAGCATTTTTTTCTCGGATTTCGGGTGGATCGATAGGCGGACAATTCCACATCATTCTTTGCTCCTCTTAACCATCACCTTTTTCTATTGTATACACTAAGCCTATTTTGTCTTAACTTGAACTCTCTTCCTTCTCTGCTTGAGATTTGAACTTTAGAATAGAAAGAAGAAACTTTAATTTCACTTCAAGACAGTTTTATTTGTGTTTCTACACCTTAAAAACCTCAATGACCCTTTCTTTAAGAAATTTTTTCTCTTGTATTTTGTCTACCTTTGGTATATTTGGTGTTGCAGTATTCATAAATGATCAGACAATATTCCATGAATTGTGAAGAGTCACTAAAAATTAAATATTTGTGGCATCATACTGTTTATATCGTAATTGGACTCTTGCAGAGAGATAGAGGACAGAAAATAAGAATTTACAAAAGTCAACTCTGTTTGGTCCAAAGAAGCTATAGGGGTCTGTAAATGTCGCCAAGACATAGTTTGACAATGAGTGATTACTATATATATATTCCTCCACCACCACAGGCACAAGTTTAGAATCATGAATCAAACTCGACAGTATAGCTAACGCTAGACTAAATTTCCTTACTGTAAATGCGAGAGAGAGAGAGACAATATTATTGAATTCTTATTTTCAGTGACAAATCTAGGAGACAAGGTGCAACCTTATTTCTTAACCTTGTTGAAGAAAAGCATTTAGCAACAGAACGTTTTCACCCGTAAAAGTCCTGCTGAGTAGCATAACACTAAATACACAGATCCATTATTCAAACATCTTTTGTATAGTATACTTTGTGCATTTTTTCTCCAAAGGAAAAGGTCAACTTCAGGGGGTCACAATACATTATTAGAGCCTTCCTTCTTTTTGTGTTCTCTTAAGAATCTCTGAGCTGGAGAATAACATTGAGGAAGAATTGAAAATAATAAGCCAAGAAGGAAAAATATATAGTTATGCTATGCTTCATAGAAGCAGTAACTTTGGATTTTTTTAAATGTCGCATTTACAAGAAGAAAAATACTGTACTTATGCATCATAAATTCTCATTCTTGAGCATTTTTAAGACGTATCCCGCACAGTTTTGGCCTGTGTGTTCTACCTAAAGGAAATTCATTTTCTCGTTATTACAAGTGTAAGAAAATTATTGTGTGTAGAATCTCTGAACATAAATTGATACGCAGGTGTTCAAAATGATATGTTTTTTTTGAATTGTGACTTTTACTTTCTATGCTTCTCTCTGAAATGATTTGCAGGAAAGTGACTTTGGCTCTGACATCATTTTGTCAATTAGCATATGCATGAGTAAAGCTCATACCTGACTTTCCTACCCTACTGTCTATCTTAATTGAATATAATGGCAAACATATTTCTTATTTTTTTCTGAGTATTTGCATTTTTGATATGTCATTTGTATTTCAAATGCGACGTGTCTTTTGAAACTAATAAGCTATATAATCCAGAAGAAGAATTGACATGACAAGCCACTTGACCAGTTATTATATATACTTTCTTATGGCTTACGACAGAACTTTTTTTCAAAAAGCATTATAGATTAAAGAAGTATGTGAAGGTGTGTGTATGCTAACTAGTACATATAATACAACATGAGCATAACAAATAAAGATGCCTTTTAGCCTCTCACTCAGTGTGGGCTTCAAAGAGTTTGAAAAGTCTTTTGAATTTCTGTAGATTAAGATCGAGAATTTTCTTAAAGTTTTTATGTGCACGATATATTCTCATAGTTGTCTCTCTTATATATTTTCTTTATAGAATCTCTTGAGAGAGCCTAGCCTATAAAATGTTTGCTGTAGAGAAGAAATAATTGTCAACCAGTGTGTAGACTTAAAAAGGATGAGCCATCTTCTTCTACTTTGCTACAATGAGCCAACATCTAACATCATCAACCGCCAACAGCAACAACAGGAGTATTAGTAGCAAGAGAAGAAGACGAAATGATGAGTCAAATAAATGAGCAAGATGAGCATAACACCTCAACCTCATCACCACCACCACCACCACAACTCTCACTCGTCTACAACAACAATAGCCACAATAATAATAATAACAATAGTCATAATGCTCGAGAGAATGGAAGTCAACAACATCAACATTTTGCTGCAACTACTGCACTGATTGTAACATATTTAATTGAGATTGCTGTTCAGGTGAGAAAAACTAAGCTTCTGTAAATACTTATATATAAGACTTCTTCTTCTTCTTGTACGCAAACAACATTTATGTTTTCAAGGGTTAAAAAGGAAACAAATAAACATTTGAAAAGTACAAACGAGCATAACTATAAGCTTTAGTGTGTTTCCTGTCGTAGTCTATAATAAAGTTTGTCTTAATTTTATGGCTAAATTGTAGAATTTCTCAAGTTGTCACGTAAAGGTTAATTTAACATTTGTATTCACACTGTAGATAACTAGCGAATTGCACAGAGGAATATTCTACGCTAATTAAATTGTACGGAGCTATATAAGCATCTATGTACAAAATGCCTTCGACACTTGAGAAAAGGGCTAAAAGTACATCTTATAAGCTCATAAGAGATTTCCTTAGATTGCCTCTTGTAGTGAAGAAGAAGAGTCAAGAGAGAAAATTCCTTAGAAAAGGTCGTCAGACTTAACGACTCTGTACACCAGCAGTTAGTTTTATAACCTCAAAAAAGTTTATTATGTCCATGAAGCAGTTAAAATCATGAGCTTTCTTATACTATATAAGATTAGAGAAGAAGAAGAAGAAAAGTCTCTAGAGAAAAGAAAAACTTTGTTTGGTAACATTATGTAATAGTGGAACTTTTGTATGTATAGATTTTTCTTATTGTGTACTGCTGTCGCTCATTTGTCTTCTCAACTTCCGGAAGGGAAGAATGGCTGACTTCATTTGTAATTTTGGTGGCCACTTTTACGACACTCCTCAGCATTTTGGTCACAGTCGTAAGTATTGTTTGGGTGTGTCAAACTTTAGACTTTGCTGGAAGACTTTGTGGACGACTCTTATGTTACTTTATGCACTCCTTGTTACTGGGTAAGTTTTTAATAATAATAAACTGACTATATACTCATATATTTACATCATTTCACGCCATTTAAAGTCATGAGCAAATGACAACTTGAAACAAAATTCTCTTCTTGTTTTTGAATTCATCATCACAACTTGTTTAAAAGGATATATTACATATTCATAAAGTATAAATATGACAGGGTAGACAAAAATGATGATTTTAATCCAAAAGACTTTTTATAATTTTAATGTCTAGTAATGTATGCACACATTGTAAACTCAGTAGCTTCAGAGATAAGAGATCAAATAGAAAGTACAACATATATAGTATAAGGAAAAAGTTGACACGTGGTAGCTCCTGGATAATGAGTAGTTGCCTAACGAATATCATGAGTTGAGGGAGGATATATAGTAGAAAGAAAAAACATAACGCTCAATTTGTGATGAAGGAGAGAGATATGAGAACCTTGATTATAAGGCTGAGACATCATCATTGTTGTAACCGATAAATGAAAGATCAGCAACAACAACCCTTTTTTATTCCGTAAAGTTGAAACTTGATTTTGATAGAAGAAGAAAACCTGTAGTAATGGTATAGACTATAGCTTGTTGTTATAAGTCATATCTCAATTTAAAATGATTAGGTGTTAAGAGCTATATGGATAATAACTTATGAAGGCAATATATGATTTTATTAGTTAGTGTATAATTTGTTACAAAAATAGTAGAAGAATAATTATAATCTTTGAGACACACCTTAAATAAGCTTAGCCAAAAGTATTTTTATTGAATTGCTCCTGGCTGGTGATGATGTACATAAATTCTTTAACTAATTTTTTTTTCTTCGTCTGATTGCAGGATTATTATGGCGCTACTTAAAATTGGCTTTTGCCTACGACAAAGCTGATATCAAAGAATTTATTTCCCTAAGGATATTTGTAGCGTACATTCAGTCTTTGCCACTAACATCAATTCATTTTGCTTGGCTCATTTCAACTCAGGTATGTACTCATCGTTATGTCCATATAAAGTTGTCGACGACTACTACTTATGTATGTTAAAAATGTAAATGTCTTGCCTACTATTTCATTCAATTTTCAACATATGGAAATTTTCTTCTCTTCAAATGATATATATATACACACTTGCTAAAAAGTTCATTGCATTCTTGCATTTCTATCTCTTTCTCCACTCAATGCATTTTGATACTTAAATGTCCCTAATTTTCACATTTATATTCAATGTGGGTTGAGTTGCAATTAGTAACGAGAGTGAATGAACACTCTTCTTCTATAAGACTTGCATTATATAATCATAAACTATTTGAACTACATAAACTATGAAACTAATCTAAATCTAATGATTTCTTTTCTCTCTCTCTCTTGTAGAACTGGTTTGAGAGCCTCGCATTTTGGGTTGTGATTGCTGAAATTTTGGCTACAGTGACAGCATTGACAATTGCATCCTACATCAAATCAATTGTGAACAATGATGACGACAAAGATCCTATGACTATGTCTTCATTATTATTATCATCTTCTTCTTCTTCTCCTTCTTGTCTCAACCATAATAATGAAGAGAAGAAGAAACCAAAGTCAATGTGGTGTTATGTAATTCAAATTGAGTTGAGTGTACTAGGACGAGCACTGTTACTAACGTGTCGTGTCATTGTTATAGGAATTCTCATAGTTAAACTTGAAACTCTGGACAATTTTGGTAATCCTAGTTCATTTATTGGTGTGCTTTACATCAATGTGCTTTAGTGAAAAAATATACGACAATAACTCTACAACAGCTGCCTTGTCAAATTCGTTCTCATCTTCCACTGCCTCCTACTCTTCTTCTTGGAAAAAGAATCATCAGAACAACAAGTTGAAACCACAAGATGAAGGACAAGATGAAAACAACAAGCAAAAACAACATCACTCTATTTCTTATGGAACAACAAGAAGAAGAAAATTCAAAAGAGAATTGTAGTGTAGCCAGAAAAGAATTTTATTATCGAATGACACAGTATACATACATTATGTTTTGGGATGCAACTAGTGTCTCAACTCCTGTTGGTGGCATAAATAAATTATGGACTTGGCTCATTCCAGTTGTTTTACTCATTGTAGAAAACATTGCAATGACTCTACAAGCGCCAGACACTTTTGTGACAATAACTAGTGGCTCCTGCTTCCTACTTGGTTGGATTTTAGTTTGTTCATTAAATTTAATCAATGGGAGTCACATCAACATTGCCAAATGTTGTTTAGCCAAAAGAAAAGATGATGGTAACAACAGTTCTTCAAATGAACCTAGTTCATCTACAAATACGACTATAGTTGATATTGAGTTAGCATTAGAGAAGCAACTTGATATTGATCATATTGAGTTAGACTTGGCTTTACTTCAAAGATTAGCTTCGGCTTCAACACAACAACATAAGGCTAAGGAGGAGTTGAAGAAAAAGAGCAAATTATCCCAACACTCAAAAATACTACAACAATGTCAAAATGATCCTCGTAATAATAAGAAAGGAGCTTCAAGACTGATGAGAATGGGAAAACCTTTCATTGTAGCTAATAATTATACAAACATTAGTGATGTACTTTTGAGTCGAGGGAAAAAAAGGGAAATGACTCTAAATGGCGAGGTAAGAGAATTTTTAACTTTTCAACGTCTTTTTGACAAATTGGTTTTGTCATTAGTCTCAGTTGAACCTGTGTAGTCTACTCTGTTACAGTATCATTCATCACTGCATAAACAAACGTTAGATTCTCTTATAGACATTGACCTCTAGAAGAAACGTTAAATTAGTCTACAAAAATCATTCCGTTGTTTGGTTTACATCTATCCCCAAGTTTTGTATGAGTTTTTCTAAGCTGAGGTATATAAATGATGTTAAATGGACACGCTCTATATATCTGTGGGATATATGCATACCAACAACGGAGTGGTTTTTTAATATTGTATACCAACACTAGATATCTTTTCTAATGGACTTTAAACTCATGGTTAGCGTAATTACAAACTCTTGCTTTCTTGCAGTCTAATGTCAATAAAAGTGGAAGAATAGAAATATTGTGTAGGAGAAGAATTAGAAAAAAGGTTCAGAAACTAACAAGGTGCTTTAGGGCGAAAGCAAAAGAATTTTTCTTATATAATATCTTGACATGACAGATGTTTCTTTTTTTCTTTTTCTCTCTGATCTCCTTCATATATACTTGACCCACTTGTAATGAAATTCAATGCATTTTCATATTTCACAGAGACCAACTGATAAAAATTCCAATGGAGAGGAAGAAGAAGAAAACTTGCCTCAAGTCTTGACATCAACAAGGGTCTCTGTCTCACCTCCTGCTGCTGTGTCAGTTTCTCCTCCTACTCATGACACGTTCTGTAATGACAGTAATGGCTCTTCCAATAGTCGAAACACAAACACATTACTAGAGCCAACAATTACAACTACAGAAAACAATAATAATATGATGATGAGTCATGACATGGAAATTGATGATCCACATTGTATCTTTTATTACCACGAGCAAAATGTCCCAATAAGAAAAACTGTTATTTCCCAATCTGAGAGTCCAGCAACCACAGCTAGGCGAATGAGAAAATTGACTTATCGTTCTGAAAGTGCTGGACTAGAAAATAGGAGAAATAATAAGACAACAAATAGTAAAAGTCATTTGAAATTGTCTCCCTCAAGTAGTTTTGCTTCATTGAGTTCCCTACGTCGAATTCGTACATCAACCCCAGTGGAAATTAAAAAAGCTTCCCGAGTTATTGTCAACTATCCAAAACATGCCAAAGTGACTCACTCAAAAACGATGAGCAGGTGTCTATGTCAAACAGTCGAACAAAACCAATTACAACAATCGTCATCTTGTAATAATGATGTTTACGACAAGTTAATGGAAGACTCTTATGGGATTTTGATTTGTGAGGGTGAGAAACACAATAGTCCTTCTTCATACCATCACTATTATCCTCAACGTCAACAACAAAAATCTAATAATAATAATAGTAGACAACATCAAATGACTTCATCAATTTTACGCGTGAATAAAAAACTCAAAGTTCTATGTGCCAAATGTTTACAAAATCATGATCCATTACTAACAAACTGTTCTGATGAAGAAGACTCCTCTTCACCTCCATGTAAACATTTGACTCAACAACAACAACAACCTTTATATCATAATGTTTGTAGTAATAGTCATTACAATAGAAATCCAATGCTAGTTGATTATCATCGAGTTGCATCCAATTCCCTCAGTAGCAACAATTTCAATGCCTCCTAGACCATCTTCTGATACTACAGAGTACCCAAGTGAAACTGAAATGACGTGGACACTTCATGATGGATGTGATGAAGAAGATGATAACTCTGTAGTGTCTACTGCTACTTATACAACATGGCCACATCAATCTAATCCTAATTTATCAATGTGGACAACATCAACAATGATTCCTACAACAAATACTACAAAATCACCAAAGGAATTTACAAGCTTGGAATATGTCCGAGCTTGGTTGCTCACAAGTCATGCACGGTTGAGACAACAAGAAATATTTCATCATCCAATTCTTGAAAAAACCAACAGTGCTCCAAATACCAATAGTAAAAAAGTTCACCGGTCTAAAACTATGGATTCGGCTGCTGCTGCTGCTTTAGTTTCTAGTAATTGTCATACTATTGGGAGTAGTAGATTAAATTATTATAGTCGAAATCATCATGTTAGCCATAATTATAATCAGTACTTGTCAGGTGTATCAAAAATATTAAATAAAAGTCATCATCAACAGCAGCAGAAGAGTAAAAGTTTAGGAAGAAGACATGCACCAGTTGGTCAACAATCAAACTCAGCTCAACAACAACATTCAGAAGCAGAAATAGTATCAACAACAGTAGCAATGATTCCATCATTTCAACCACCACCTAAGCAAAAACAGCATCCAGTCTTATGTGTGCCTCATCACAGTGTGATGTCTTCTCATCATCAGACAACAACAAAAATTCCTTCTCCTCATGTTGATCATAAAGCTCAATATCAAAATAAACTTGAGTCTTCTTCTACAACAACAGCTAATGAGCATCATGAGAAAGAAAATGAAGCCTTTTATAAAGACTTGGAGATTATTGTATAAGTAAACTATGTGTGTACCTTATGCTTTTAAACCTTGTTGTGTAATCAAATATTTATAATCATAAAATATTTTCGTGATAGGTTTCTAGAGAAGACACATGTCAAAACGATTTAGACACTTGTTTATTATTAACATTGTTGTTGTTGTGAGTTTTGATGATGAGGTGTACGAGGATAAACTTTGTAATGAGATGATAATAGTTTTCGTTTAAGTTTTTTTTATATTTTTTATACTTGTACAAAAGTCGAGTCAAAAAAATTATAGAATTTTAGTTAAGAGTACATATTTAATAGAACTGAAAGAAATCTTGCGAAATAAATAGTTCCTCTTTTTGATAAATATATATATATATTCTATCATAGAATAAAATACACAATTCCTTTATAACAAATGACTTTTCAATGTCTCAGGTAATATATAGTGAATTTGTTGTAAATACATTTACTATATACATTAAGTTGCACAAAGTGAGAAGATATGAGATGAGGAGAAAATAGTTTTTATAATGTTACGTATTTAAATGTTTAAAATGATAATAAATGTGGTCAAACTATGTGAAAATGAAGATGTATGTATGCTCAAGATTTTTTTACTTGAAAAGGAATTTTCTTCTTGTATCTTTCTCAGAAGATGAACATATAAAATAGTTGTTACTGCATTCCTAAATTCTTATTGTGGGCATTGCTACCAAATAAGTACATCGAATTTCATAAGATTTCATGGCATATAGTACATTTTCAGCACATATAACAAAAAATGCTACTTTATAAGTTGTATAACTTCTGATTTTACAAACAGAAAATGTATTTCTTTTAAGATTCTCTAGAGACACACAATTTATAGTTTGTAGTAAAAGAATCTTACTGAACAAGATACAATCATTTGGAATTTGCATGAGAGCTTATAAAAACATTATATGTGACTACATTAAAAGGTGACCTGGGAGTTGATTCCGCATTGTAAAACAATTAATGACAAAAGTTTACATTTTAGTTGGTGGCAAGAGTGTAATATATATAAGCAATGAAGCATTTGTGTTAATAGTATGTACTAAAAAAATATTCTAAAAATTATGTTGGTTTAGCTTAGGAAAGCAATTTTTCATTTGCTACATAACTCTACCTCGATCTTTCACATATAGCATGAAAAAGAATATGAATAAAATATCAACAATGAACAAACATGACATGGGCAATTAAGAATGCAATGTAACCTTTAAAATGTGATGCTCATAAAGAATTTATTGATATAGATTAGAATCCAATTGAAACAAGAAAATAATATATTTTAGCCGGCTGAAATCTACGAAATACATATTACCACTTTCCAGTAATACGTGGATCATTAGTGAACTGATCAATATTATCTGGATATATATATCCTCTCCAGACTTCTCTATCTTTTATAAATTTAAAAGAGCAAATAAGCACTTAAAACTTCAACTTTAAATGTGAATAATTAAAATTTTACTACTTACCTCTATTCTTTAAAATGTCTTGCTTCTCGGCACCTGAGAAGATTAGAAATCTTTAGATCATTTATAGGTGCAATATTATCAATGTAAGTTTATACCACGCTTAACAAGCAAGTGACTGCCAAGGTAGGTAGAAGGATAATTCCAAGTAGTATACATTGACGAGTAAGGCCAACTAGAGTAGGTCAAATACTTTGCCTCTGTTATTTTAATAGAAATATCTCAGTTATTAAAATGAATAAAGTTGTTTATAATTTTTATAGTCAACTACTTACCTCTGTCGCTGCTATCTACAGCAGCATTGGCAGCAGCTATAAAGACAGCCAAGATGACGAAAAGTTTCATGATGAAAAATTGCTTTGAAAAGAGATCTGGAATTGTTGTTCTGAGATGGAACTGATGCTTAGCTTAAACTTACAACAAGCTTTTATAGTCAATTACAATCAGTAGTAGTAACAAATACAGTATAATTAGACTAATCAAAACTCGATTTAGTCTCATTAGCTTTAATCTTGAATCTGCTTTAATTACATGCTAAGACGATGTTACATTACCTCATCAAAATTGTTATTCTTGTTACACATAAGAAAAAATCGAGTAGTAACGCTAACGTACACTTACTTGCAGTCAATTAGTAAGTTTTGGATTATTTTTATAATGTATAATTAATTACTTTTCAACTTTCAGGATACAGTAATAAGTACTAAAATACATATTATAACTCTTATCGGTAAAGCGTAGATCTTGTAATATGGTTACATTATTGTCATATTATATAAATTTTCCCAAAGTCTCCTGAGAAAAGCTCAACAAGTACATCTTCGTCTGCTACGTAAACTCTACTTTTTCTTCTCCAGTTCTAAAATCAAACCAACTCACATGAAGAGTAAATAAGTTTAGAGTGGATGATAGTTTCTTTTTTAACAATACACATACTTAAAATCTTTGAGTGGTTGACCAAAAGTGGAGAGAATAAAAAAAATTTCGATTTGAAGAAAAGGTTGAACAACTTGAGACTATATCTTCTAGTAGTTAAGAGAGATACATATTATGTAATAATACAAAGTAAAGAACCCAATGTAACACCTGCATTCCCTCATAACAATAAAATCCGTAATGACGGGAAGGACTAAAAGTGGTGAGCTTAAGAATCACAAAAAAGTAGTTTAGTTTTTTCAGATGAGCTACCTATATATAAAAAGCTTATATAAAAAAACAGGTCAATAAGAAGAGACTTGACTACAATGACTTTTTGTTGGAGTGGCACAAAATCATAAAGGGGTAATGAAATGAAAAAGCAAGTGATAAGAAACTAACATATATAGTTAACTAGAAGAATTCAGTAGAAGTATTTCAAGAGTAACTTCTCTCTCTCTATTACTTTTTTAGTTAGCAAAAATGGTAAGAGTAGTGAAAACCTGTGGAATGTTAAGTGGTCTCTGAGGAAAATGTATTTCTCAGTTATTGCTACACCAAAAGGTATTTTACTCAGAATAAATCACTGAGCCAGAGCTATGTTATGTTTTTTGCCCTTTAGTTAGGTCTTGATGTGAAAAAACATTATTTTTCATACCTTATTTTTCTTGATGAGTTTGCAGGTACTTACAGTATATTCTTCTCTTCAACAACTTTGACTATATATGATGTAATGATATGTAGTAATTTCAACACGTGCAACGTCTCATTTGTTACTCGCATGTTTATAATAAAGTGTCACATAAACTATTTTTTGTAGCTTTAGTTGCGAGCTAGCATTATCATTAGTAAGATGTTGATAACCAAAGAGAGGAAGTACTATTTTCTCTCAGTAGTGTACATGCGTAATAAAATGAAGATCTTTAGTTTCACCAAGAGATTGGATTGAATTTACGAAAAGAGGATTGACTTGGAGCATATGCTTTTTCTCTCAATTTTCCTTCAGCAGCGTAGCGCAAGAAGAGCTTAGGAAAAGGTAAACAGTTTTGTAGAGCATGCTCATGATTCTGTCCTATTAGAGTCAATGACATGAAATTATTTTAGACTAACAATGATCTCATTATTGTTTATGATTGCATAACTTAGAAATAGACTTTAAAGCACAACATTGAAATGTAATTCATGACTAGAGAAAAGAAATATGTAATATTAAAGCTATATGTAAGAAAAGATGTCCCTTAATCTAAAAATAAACTCACACCTGGATTATGAAGAAGAGCCTGGAAGGAGATAGAGTAGGTCAAATATCAAGTTGAATATTACAGAGTGACTCACAATGCAAGAAAAATGTAAGTAAAGTGTTATAAAGAGCAAATGTGAATGCCATTAAGGATCGTGTTGTATATACTTCATCTAAAGTTACCCCTTGTGACCCTTTTTCATTTCAATCTGACATTTCAAAAGAAAGAAACATCATCTTTGAATGTGATGTGTGATGCTCTCTCAGAAAATTTTCTTCTTCTTCAACTCACTCTTGAGCTTGATTCAAGTGACAGTTTTTGTAAAGGCAGAAGAGAGAATAAGAGCCCAGCTGGGCAACTTTTAAAAATACATTCTTCTCTCTTCATCTTCTTATAAGACTATATGTACATATATAAAAAGGAAAAAATAACAATGCAATGTAATGCAAGGTAACAATATTCAAGTCCTCTTCTGTTGTTATTATTATTATAAGTTGAGAGAGTCTCGTATATAATACTGCCATATATATATAATATTTTCCAAATAGATCCTTTTGTGAATACACACATAAGAATCTTTCTTACCTGTCTATTTTAATGCTTATCTATCTTCCTCTATTCCATGTCTTTGATTTGTGATAACTTTGAATGAGACTCATCGTTATGTTTTTCTTCGTCTTAAAAGCTCTTCAAAGCTAAGAACTTGTGGTTGAACTTAAGCCTAAAATAGCAGAAGCTTAGAAATTTTGTTACAATGTTACAACTTATTACATGCAATCAATGATTCAATATATCTCCTTTTTGGTTTGTCGGACAAGTCTTAAATCTTGAGGGTAAAAGGTAAAAATTTTGATCCTTATTGAAATATATGTACTAGTTCCACTTTTGCTAAAGATAAGGTAAAGCTTTCAACCATAATGCTCTTGAATCAATAAAGCTTCATGTAAAAAATAAGTCGACCTCTAAGAATCAAGTCTTATTGTAATCTATTAAAAACTGGCTAAAAGACAATGCATTAGAAAAAAGAGCTTAAAATAAAATAAAATATGTAGTGATCTTACAGTGACATATCTCGGGATTATATCCTGAAGTAATGTTGATTATTGAAAAAGTAAAAAATAAATGTGTCACCAGAATAAAAAGAAGAAAAACCAAAATCATTTGGTAAGATCAGTTCTGGACATATAGCACAAATGTAACTAGTAGTCCTGTCAATATTTAGAAGAGGCAAAATGAGAAAGGGACAGACAAATCAAGAAAAGTTCAGCCCTTAGATTTTCTTTATTGTGCCCTCTTAAAGATACACTAAAAGAATAAACCTTGAAAGTACTTTAACCAACCGTAGCGAGATGACTCAAAATTTGAGTAGCTATTCATCTATGGCATTGCGTTTTTAAATTTGTTTCATATTATGTTTTTGTAGAATATTGAGCTGCTCTTACAAATTTTGCATTGAAGTAGTAGTAAAATGATGAAAAAATATGTATTTACTAGCAAAATACTTTTAAGCAACTATTGATTTATTAATACATACAACTTTACATGATATCTTTGAGAAGTACATAATAAGCAACATAAGAGCTTCACATCAATAAATATTTTATTACAAGGCTTAAGCAAAGTATCGATTCCAGAAAGAACATACAATATAGTAAATTTTAAACACATTATAACATTGACGAACAATATTATTTTTAATTACTCTCATCAATTTACAGACATTAAAGTACACGATTAAAATAAAATTTCCTAAATAAACCATAATATTTCTAGCTGCATTTTTTATTTTAGGTAGTAGTGATTTCCATTGTATTTTATTATGTACCATTTCCCAACATGCAATTAGTATAGATGCTAACATAAGCAAAAAGTACAAGAAAAAAATATATTGAATACCAGACTGCATTGAGAGACTTTTAGACAATTTGTTCTTTGGTGCAAGACGGAATGTCAAGTTAAGTAGTAGCCTTGTGAAGCACTCATAATAGAACATATAAACACCACTTGACATCATACTATTCATAATATCTGCAGCTCTTGTTGACAAATATGAATTGAAAAAATTAGTGATAGTATTAACATACAACAACTTTTTAGGCAATCTCACATCATTTGTGGAGTGGATTCCTTTCCTTATTATTTCATGTACATTCTGTTGTACAGGAAAAGGAAACATCAATTTGTTTTTCGCCAGATAGTTCCAAGCTTCACGAGAGTTCATCAGAATCTTAGGTGAACTGAAAGTCGGCTTAAAACTAGGATTTTTCTTCCACTCTTTCTCAAGTGCTGGTATTCTTAAATGATGAATTGTTAAATCTTCCAATTCTTTAGATGGAAGACCAATTTTAAATCCGTAATCTGTCATTAGCTCCATCGTATCTTCAAATACTTTTTCCTTGGGAGCTATAGAGTCTGACTTAATACAACCTGTATAACCGTATGTGACTACAATTAATAAAAGAGATATTATTGACAAGAGTTTAGATTGCCTAACATTTGCTTGATATACTAATAATCTCATAAAATGAAATCCTTCCTTAATATTTCTGGAAACAAGTGATAGGCCTATAATTGATACTAGAATGAATAGCCATACATATTTATCACATGGATCTACCAAAAAGCGCCATGTTGGTTTTTCTAGAATTTGGACACAGTACATTGTAGCCAAGCTTAATGGCTCGAAAAAAAGTTTAGCTCCTTTTGGAAAAAATTTAGAATACGGCAGTTGGAAATAAGCTATGTGGAGAGTCACTTGTTTTGAAAATGTATCATTATCTGAACGTTGAGAAACTGAGCTGATATTTAGAATGTTGGTAATATATTTGACAGAATAGACGATTGGATCATACCACTTGTTATTTAAGGTCTTGTATACAGTGTAATCATTATTAAAGTTGACTTCATGCATCTTTGGAGCTGAGTACAGTGCTGTACTTCCATGACCATTCCAATTATATTTTCTGTGAAATTTTTGAATTTCTTTGTTTTTTGCTAGGCTAAGAAATTCTTTTGCCGTGATAGCCTCATACATAATAAACTTATGATTTTCAGATGGACAAGTATAACAATGTAAAGCCCATATGTATTTTGATTTACCATAAAGAGCTTCTTTGGGAAATAAATAGACAATTGGACTAATTACCTTAAAGAAATCTTCACCTATCAAAGAATGAATAAATTGTTCCTTTTCCTTAACAAGAACAAAAAATGTAGCTCGCTCATTGTAACCGTAATTTGTATCTTTAATTTCTTTTGAGAGATAAGTAAAATTTGTGGATTCAAGGAGAAAAGAGATGATAGGTTGCTTACTGTATTTTGTGAGATCGGCATTGTTGAGAGTTAAGTTTTCTTCAAGATCTATTGTTTCAAAGTCAAAATCTTCATCATTATCCAAGTTAGCATTTTTAAAACTTTCCCAGGAGCTTTCAGATGATAGGACGATGGTTTTGTCGTAATTAGTTGTTTGTGAAGGAAGTAGTAACTCATTGCTCCAAAGATTTTCTACTATTGGCAATTTTATGTGAAGTATCAGAAGCTGGTCGGAAGAACTACTTCTTGAAATTATGAAGATGAAATAAAATATTTGAATATATCTCAAGATAAACATATTGAATAGCAAGTCAATTCGATGAGAATGTCAAAATTCTTCAAGGTGCTCTTGAGAACTGAAGGGCAGACAGAATATATATGTAGCATATTGATAAGACTTGCACTTTGCGTTTTTTTAGAAACTTTTAATTTACTAAAAGTGTTTTAAACCTTATGAATTTTTAATGATCATTGTGTCAGAAAGAAATGCTTTTCGTAAGTTGCAGAGCTGGATATAATACATAGTGGTTTAAAATGTGTTGTATTGTAAATGTAATTTAGCAAACGTATTGCTTATACAAAATATTTTTATTATTGTATTTAACAGCAAAGTATTTTTTTCAGCTCTGTTTGCACAATAGTATTTTAATATATATTTTACCAGCATGCAATATCTTCATTAGTTGAGTGTTTTTGCTAGTTTGAATAATTTAGTTATAACCTTTCCTAGATGTTTTGTAATTGGAGACAACTATTGATTTTATTTACTTTGGGTACATACACGTGCAATTATATCTACATTTGTATAGTTTTTGTGATACAAATTTTATAGAATTACGACATACGTCTTTGTATATTACTAACCAACTGAGAGTCTTACATATATTTTTGCCTATTTATAAGAAATATATGTGGTAACATATAGCATTCTCTTAGCAATGTATAAGAAACAATAAGCAAGTAAGAATTTTCAGAGCAATTTCAATTTTAGGTTGAACAAAAAATTATAAGAACAAACACATTAGAGCTTTAGTAGAATATTCTTCAAATTTATAATTATATTGAACATAAAAATATGATATGCTGCATTGTATTAGACTACAATAGTAATATAGCAAACTATATATATATATATATGTCTTTTTGTGTATCCGTATTTCTGTTTGAAATGAATGTGGGGAAAATGTCGGAAGAAAACAAAACCTCATGATGTTATCAACTAACGCTCTCTTATGATTTATGTCATGAAATCTTTTCTATTTTCGTTTCAGCTATTAAGATAATTAATATTTAGAGCGTCGGTTTTCTCTAAACGAGTGATTTGTATTTTTAATCTCTAAATTAAAAGTAACAACCATTTTATCAAGAATATATAAGTAAGTCTATAAATTGTCATTACAGGTCAAGAGAGACAGAAGGCAATAATACATAACAGTAAAAGATTTGAATAGCATTTATCCTTATGAGTGACAATAATAGATATAAGAAACAAGCACCTCATTTAGTAAATGGATGCGAAAGGGCTTATTATAGTCTTATCTTCCATTTGTGTCTAACCTTAGCATCTCTTAGACTTTCTTGTCTTTTTAGTACTTTGTAAAATCTGAATTATTCAAATTCTGTTCCCATTTCCTGTCCTCGTTCTATGCTCAAGAGTTTAACTTCAAAGAAACTCCAAAGAAACTCCAAATTCTCAGCTCTCCAATGTTTTCTCTTTTACTACAATATAACACTACTTCAGATGTAAAAAAAATCCTTGTATAGTAGTGCATGGAGAATTGTGATAAGAATTATACACAAAAGGCGACTCTATTCCGAAAAGGAAAAAAGAACCGGAGAAAAAAAACACGGAATAATATCAAATTGCAATATTATTCACCCTCACTCTTATGTTAGCCCTTTGATATTCATCATCTTTATTGTGACACGCTATGTGCACTCTTTATATATATATTTCCTTCCGTCAATTTCGGCCTTTTTCATCTCCTGTACAAATTTTTCTCTGTTACAGTAATGATCTTAACTTGAGTCATTTTGTAACATTCTTGTGCACAACTTCAATTTACAACACTTAGAAAACCATGCACTGAAATAGAGATACATTATGGTGGAAGCATATATGCTTAATTTGTTATTCATCGATGAGTAGACAGTCAACATAATTAAGTTAGAAAGGGAAGGAGATATCTACGATTCGACTTAGAGAGAGAGAAATATAGCGTAGAAAATCAAGCTATACTTTTTCCACCCTTCTAAACCTATTACTTATACTTACACATTTACATAAATAACTGAGTGAAACTAATGGTTAGTACAAGCATTCATTGTGCTGACATGACACTTGAGCTCCCAATGTTTTTAACTTCCCACAAAATCCCAACACAATTTATTATTAATGGATATCACCGCTAACTGTCTGCAATCAGAGTTTGAACATTAAATATAACATGACAGTAAATAAATGAGAGATTGATCACATGAAGAAAAATAGAAACAAAAGGAAATTGAATGGTAGAGATGAAGACAAAGTTGTCAAAAATAAGAAAAGATCAAATTTATTACTGTCACTTTGAGAAAAGGAATATATATTCAAGCCACAAGTATAAAGAGAACATCAATCGCATTTCGCATGAGTGATTTCATATCCGAAAGAGAGAGAAATGACATTTGAGCATATCATAGAACGTGTCAATGGAGTGTAGAAGAGTCAAAGTCAAGTGAAAATTGGTGGCGTTAGAAATGACTGTGTTGATGCTGAAAGTTGATAGTTTGAAAGCAAGTGTGTGGTGATGATGATGACTGTCATAAAAAGCCTGAGGACATTGATATTATGGCTCTGAAATTGTTCTTTTCTGTGAATATAGTGTCATCATTGTGGTTTGCATATATTGCAGAGAAAATGAGAGTTTTGACACTATATAGTATATACATATACATATAAGGCAATTGAGTCTCTACTTTCTCAAACTCTGTGTTATTATCATCAAGTGGTAGTATGGTTTCAGAGATTCAAAAGTTTCATTCTTTCTTCTTCCTAAATGCCAACTCGAGCGGAAGCACAAAACGACACGTCCCTTCTCATACTATATGCAAAGTGGGCAAAGTTTTTTTTAAATTGAGCTCTATGTCGAAGAGCCACTAAAAATTTGAGAATTTTATACTCATGTAAGTTGATAATTATGTAAATGCACACATTGAAATATGAGAGAGTCAGATGTAAAAAAGAAAGTTAAAAAATACATAGACAATAAATACATCCTGCTTCAAGCACTGGCTATGCAAATGCATAACAGCATTAAAAATATTACGACAGTACGAAGAACTATAGATATGAGAAGAAAGTTTATGTTCAAGTCAAGAGTCATAAAACACTTGAATAAGGCAATATGACTCTGCATATTTCTGACTTTTTGGCATATAAAAATATACATTTTTTTCTTCAACTTGTGAGAAGCAATAGTATTTTTTACGAAATAGAAAAAGACAAAAAAGAAATAAAAATCTTTTTTTATTTTCACTTGCATATTTCAATTACCATATATGTACATACAACTTTCTCTAATCCCATGAGAAAGTTAGGCCTGCAAGAAAAAAATGTACAATTGACTCCTTTTTCTCTGTTAAAAATCTTTTTTTATTTTCACTTGCATATTTCAATTACCATATATGTACATACAACTTTCTCTAATCCCATGAGAAAGTTAGGCCTGCAAGAAAAAAATGTACAATTCACTCCTTTTGCTCTGTTAAAATTTAATCGCATCTTGTGTCTCATTCTTTCTGAGCAAATAGCCATGAAATTTATTTTAATATAAAAAAATCCTTCATTCCAATTCTTTTTTTCAGCTTGTTGTCCTACACTGAGAGAGAGAAAACACGTGAAAAGATCACTTCATTCCCATGATACTTTTACACTGATTTGATCACATATCAAAAGAGATTTGGGATTTTAGAGACACTTTTACTCTGTACTCAATAGGGTTAGCAAAGCAACATCTGATTGTCAATTATCTGAATGGATGGACACTGTGAAAATCAAGACTGTAAAACTACTAACAAGAAATTTCATTCTTCTTTTGATATTATATAAAACTTTTATTTCCAACACTGTCTAAAATTGAGAATGTGATGACAGGGGAAGATGATAAAGATTCATGTTTTTGGATTTCATACATATCATATCATATCGTTATAGCATAACTAGTATATCCATATATGAAGAACATATATCAATTTGTCAAGACAGGGGTGAGTGAGAAGATGAGAGGAAAAGCTCTCAAACGAATTGCTTGCTCTCTTTCTCTCTCTTCTCTCAACAACATTGAATTATATTTACAGTTTAGTGCCTGAAGGGAGAAGATGAAGTTAAGGAGATTTTCTGTGTGGATGAGAGAGAAGGATCATGATAATGATTTGCTTACTTTATATGCTCGTTCTATTATCGATATTGCCTTAAGTACAAGTACTCATCGTTCCAAATGATAGATATTACTTTATATGACAACTTTACCAATAAAATAAAAACTGATGGCAAGAAATCTAAATAAATACTTTTTTGCTTTATTTTAGTTTATACATTTATCCATTTGTGCAAATTATTTCTGTGCATTGCATTTCATTATATCTAATTACACTTTTACAGTTATTTTCACTTGAACTAAATTAAGGTTGAGATCCAAATGAAGTTCCAAGAGGTGAGCGAATTTTTCCACCACTTTCTCCATGATGACTAGAAACTGAAACTAGTGCAGTTGAATTACTTGTTCTAGAAAAAGAAGAGGAAGTAGAAGAAGTAGTAGTAACAGAACTCGTTGTATTAGAAGCATTATTAGTAGTTGTTGTCGGATTTTGAGAATGATACGATTCCATAATTGCTGGAGTAGGAACTGGAATTCCAGCAGATTGATTCATATAAGCTATAATTCTTCTTAGCTCTTCGAGAGCATTAGCTTGCATCAAAATGAAATTCTTCGCTAGTAACAATGTAGCAATTTTAGATAATTTCCTTACTGATGGTGAATGAGCGTATGGAATTACACTTCTTAGCTCATCTAAAGCATCATCTAAAAATATAAAAAAAGTAAAAAAAAATGTTAAAGTAAGGCCTAATTCTAATTCTTTAGTATAAAATAAAATTTCGACTCAAACTTACTTAAATCATGCATTCGTCTTCTCTCTCTAGCATTAATACTTAATCTGACTGACTTTCCTTGTCGATTCTTTTTTGAACTCATTTTTCCACCAATAGCTCCAGCATTATTACTACCATGAGGATTATTATTATTAGAACCCGAGTTTTTAGAATTGAGATGATGATGTGGTGGTTTTTCATCTGAAGAGCTAGTCGCTACATTATTATTACCACCAATACCAAGAAGAACGAGTGGTTTGTTATTTTCATCGCTAGGACTATTAAGATAGCAAGGATCATTACGTGACATGTAGCTTTCACTATCACTTCCACCACCACTAGAACAACTTCTCTCTCTTCCAACATCCAACAATTCACATTTCGAGTCTTCACAATCTTCAGATCCAGTTGCCCCACCATCATCTGAGTTTCTAGAAATGACATTGCCTCTCGTATCATTATTCCCATGACTCATGATCTTATCTAGTTGACGTCTCTGGTGCTCGTGTTCAACACTAGTTGTTGTCAATGATAAGCCACTACTACTACTATGATGATGTTGCTGCTGTGGATGATGACTTATAGCTAGTTTGTTACTAAGATTAGAACTGCTACTATTTCCACTACCACCATAAGGATGATATCTTGATGATTGTTGTTGCATTTGACCAGAGCTTATGAAATTTGCAAGAGATGCTGAGTGATGATGTTGAGCTACGAGAGATGACAAATTAGCATACATTGCTGACTTTGGTAGATTTGGTGGAACTGAAGTATTGCTATTAGTATTTCCAGTTGCAGCAATATGATGACGAAATGCAGAATGTCCTACAGAAGCTACTGCAAACTCACGAAAATGTCTTTGCTGTTGTTCTAAAACTTGTTCTGGGGTAGGTTGACATTTTTCTGAAGATGGAAGTGGATGATGATGTTGATGATGGTTTATTAAGTCTGTAATACTCATTAGTGATGATGATTGGTTGTAAGGGACAGGTGGAAATGCTTCCATGATTGATTTTTTAACTTTTAAAACTGTAATAGTCACTTAATTACCAATTGCCTTTTCTGGCACTTTCACACAAACTTAAGAAACAGTTAAATACTTTGACTAGAGTATTTGATGTACGATGTTTGTTTTTTTTTGTGCACGGTAGACTGAGTAAGTTGAAGTAAATAGTTTGTGTCAGAAGAAGAGAGGAAGAACTTTGGTTAAGAGAAAGTGAGACTGAAAGAGAATTTGAGAAAGTGAAAGGGAGTTGTAGAGGTTGACTTGAAAAGCCGATAATCGTTTCTCTTCTTCACTGTCTCTACTCACGTTTATACAAATAAAGTTGTCAGAAAGGCAGACACTAGGAGCAAAGTTGGTATAAAGTTGTTAAAGTATCTTCTCTCTTCTCTCACTCAGAGAAAAGGGAGACTTTCACAGATAATATTATAGTCGTGGAGAGAGAGCTTAAATCGAATTGAGTTCAGAGAGTGGCGCATGCAGTTCTCAGGTTGTCTTTTTCATCCGGATGTTCTGGGATGTTCTCTCCTCCTCGACCCACAACCAATTACATCAAAGTTTCTCTCACTTCTCCTAATGTAATATCGTCTAGTACATATATAAAACTATCTATATACAAGGTTTCTTTCACTTGATGTAAAAGAGAATCATTTCAATTTCATCAATATGATTCAGTAGTTCTATATCATATCTCTTATATAGAATGCTATAGTTTATGTAGTAAGCGACAAGAATAAATGGGTGGAAGAGGAAGTTGTTATTCTTGTGTTCAACCTAATTAGAAAGATTAGGATGTCGTTGTCGGTTTCATTGTGGTTATGTGGACTTTCTCTTTCTGCTTTTAGTTACTTTTCTTCTATAGGGGAATAAACTTTGTTCTTGTAATCCAATTCAATTTACTTTCCTTCTTGGGTACTATAAGAAACAACTTGACTTGGGGACGTGAGTTGAATTCTATGTAGTAAACTCTCTGTGATTTTATTGTTTCTTCTCTTCCTATCTTCTTCTCACTTACAAATTTTAGAAGAGACAAAGCCAATCTGTATTCATATGCTGACACAACTTAAGAAACTTTATTATCTCTGCTCAACTAAGTTTTCTAGCTAAGTGTCTTGGTGGCTGCTGGTTACAAATGTAATCTTGACTAGAAATAAGTCTTTTAGTAATTAAATCAAGGGTATATAAAAGTGTTATAGTAGAGAGAGTTTATATAAACGACTAGTATTTATTATTTCAAGTGTTTAGATTCGACTGCCAAGAGAATATAAAAAGCTCTTTTACTATAATACACCATGTTGTGGGCAATGCGCAATTGAAAATGAATAAATCTTTCTGTTTTGTTGCTGGTTGTATGTGTTAATATTAATGTCACATGTGGATAAGAGAGAGAGAGAGAGAAATTGTCCCAAAGGAAGACAGGTTAGGTCACCGGGTGTTATGTATGTAGATTTTATATATTATTATTTTACCCCATGACACTGCAATGTGTTTTCATGAACAAATGATTCATCTGTGTGTATAGTAGTAGTACTATTATGACACTTGCCAGAATGTTTGGTTTATTGGTATAGAAAATCTTGACCAAATGGTTACGTTTAGAGCACCGTATGTGTCTTTGTATTATAAGTTGTAAATAGAGTTAGGATTTAGTAGAAAGAAAAAATATGTACAAGTTCTGAAGGGACTCATCTAAATCTAATGAAAAGCTCACTGTACACCTACTTGTATTTTCATTTGGCAGGTCTTTAGGGAGTTTAACATTGAACCAAAGTGCCATATGGCATGAAAAAATATAGAAAATAGTTAGCACAAAAGAGTTTTTCATCTGTGTCTGCTACCCTTATAGTAGCAGAGAAACTACTCATATCAAATGTAATCGGTGAGGACCCTTTTAATTTGATGATAGTAATCTAGAATACTGAGATTTCAAAGGAGTCGAGAGGGATCTGTCCTTTTTCATTACCGATACAATATGGAGAACAGACGGAGAATTATTTTGGACAGAATGACGATGATGATGATCAAATGCAAAGTGTTTTTCCAGATAAGATGGCTTGACAAAATTTTTTTTAAATGCTCTCAATGTAATTACATTTTTGATAGTTAAAAGTTTATAATCTAAAGCTTTCCCATGTCGATAATTTAGAATAGCCATTATGTAAAGCAGTTTTTGTATGTATTTAGTAACATGAGAAGCATAAGAAAATGAATGAAATGAATTTGACACACCATTGTACTCAGCACACACACAGAGAAAAACATAAATGAATTCGATATACATCTATATATAAATGTTAATGTGATGAAGATAAAAAGAAACGGAAGTGTCGTGGGAGTTTTTGTAGCCAATGCTATAAAGGCAAAGCTAATTTGAAGACAATAGGTAGAACATGCTCCTTACATCAGTTTACATGTCATTTAACTCCGTTTGCTCACGTGTCGAGAGAAGGGGAAATGAGATTAGGACAAATGAAGTGTAAAAACAAAGTTGTCTAGAATTTGTTAGCATGATGTCTTATTTAGTCACGCAATGTTGTTGAACATGAAGATAAAGATAATAATATGTAGCATTTTTATAACTAAAGCACTGTGTTGTACTAATTAAGTTATTTTTGTACGCTTATATACATACGCAGAGTGATATGTTATTTTACTTGTAAGTAACTAAAAGAGTTTATGAGGCAGAGAGATATGTATATAGGGGTGAAAAAGATGCGGGTTCAAAAAATATTTACGGGTTTTCTCGTTTGTGAGTTTCCTGTCATCTCCCGGGTAAGAATTGAGATTGCAGAGGGGTTGCTTTTATATTCTAGCATCATACTTTGTTTCTTCCTGAAATGAAAATGAATCTGGCAATGTTATACAATAGTCAGAATGAAGATGAGACTTAAAAAATAATTTCTTGGAAATTTTAGCTTCGACTTTTTAGTTTATATAATAAACAATGTGAAAGGTTTTATTAAAATTGACCAATATTTTAAAACGTTAATAAACTTAATCCATACTCAAATTATTTCTTAGTATCTTCGACATATGTAAGAGATGAGTTAAAATCTTTACAATATGAATGGACGAAAATGCAATAAAACATTTATAGGCGATCCAATGAAATCAAGTGTAGGCGGTCGTAACATCACTCGGAGAAAATTATCGATCCGTCACCATCACAGAGAAAGTGTTATTTCTCATCTGAAGATGTGCTGCTACTGGAGGATTTTCATTGTAAAGTTACTTTCATCTGGAGACTCTGATTTCGGATACTAGATGTTGTGTTCGGCTATTTTCTTTTCCCAACTTTATGTTGTACATTTAATTTTGGAATCATATATTTTTAATGTTTTAGTAATTTACAATAAACTAACTGTGAAGGAGATTTTATCAAATATATGTACAATAGAAAGATATGGCGTATAGATACACAGATGTTTTAATTAATGAGTTGGTATGCATTTAATTTGACGCTTGAGAGTGTGGCAGAAACAACTGTGTCATTTTATCTGATTTAATTCTACTGGAAGAGTGTGTTGTGATTAATGTTTTTGTGTCTGGAAAATAATGCATCTGTCTCAAATTTCATTCCAAAAGTACAGAAGGGTAACATACGTTCACTCACTTCATCAAGCTCAAATCCTGCGTCTCCCTAAAAAACTATCAGAGTTGAGAAATAACTGAAATCTAAAAAAATCTAGTTCTGATTGCTTTTAAACGTTTTAATGATCTCAAAATGAAATCAAAAGCCATAATGTCTATAGAAAAGTGCTAACCAAATATAAATGACATCATTTATTGGATATATAGTAGAGGTAAAAGTGTGTATAAAAGAGAGAGAGTTCAGAAAGTAAACTAAAAGTGAGAAAAACGGAAAGATATTATATACTTACTCGTAGTGAAGTGAAAGACAAAACAGAATGAAAAATCCAAATGCTCACTTCCCAAGTAAATTTCGATTACAGAGGAACCAAGTCTTTAGCTAAATAGGCTCAATCTTTCATTCCGAGTCGTATTTCGTATCAAAGGTTAAATGATCCAGAAACAAATGGGGAAGACTTTGAGATAATTCAACGTTTTATATAGAGACTCCTCTCCGTATGGTAGCAATCAATTCTTATCTGAGGCAAAAGGCAATTCTTTGGCATATAAAACCTTTTTTCTTTTTCTATAAAGTACAAAGCGTAACTCACCAAACTGAAGTAAAGGATCATCTCATGTCTCACTTTTCTCTACTAGTTTTATACTTATAACTTTGTCTCTCTCGCTCTCTCCTTCGTGTTTCTCTCACATTTAGCACACACAACATTCTTCTCAACTCTTTTCTCAAAAAGAATGATTTTTTTGTAATATTTTTACTACTTTTATACTTATAACTTTGTCTCTCTCGCTCTCTCCTTCGTGTTTCTCTCACATTTAGCACACACAACATTCTTCTCAACTCTTTTCTCAAAAAGAATGATTTTTTTGTAATATGTTCTTCTTTTTCTTCAAGGATATTATTATGTAACTCAACTCTATAACTTATATAGTAAGTATTACAACTCATGTCTCACTTTCTCCCTGACAGCATTATTGTAGTCTCCATTATACAACATGAGATGTAATATATAATACATGTAGTGTACTAATGTAATAATATATATATCGTTGCTGTAGCCAAGATCTCAAAAAAGGACGAACATCCTATCTCGTCATTCACACACCAAAAAGCTCAACTTATCAATCGAAAACATACACTGTAACATATAATACTCTATGTAGAATGCTACAAGGCAAAGTTGTCGTAATATTGTGTATATAATGATGAAGAAGAATTTCATAAATCTCATTTTTTTTCTTGGACGAGAAATGCCTGTAGGCCACCAATACATTATTACACGTATAAAATGTAATACTCTTTTTAAGTAAGTTTTAGCTTTCCAATAATACTTCCATCAAATACAATACACGAAGGAGTACATCTAACAAGATTTTCTCAGTTTGTTTCTACCTATATAGAATATATAGACTTTTAATAATGTACATTCAGCTATAAAGCTTGATTTTTATATATAGAAAGTGTACTTTTTTGTATGCTTCTACACGTGCTACAAATGTTACAATAGAGTCTAAAGAGAGAGAGAAAAAAAAAGAAAAGCTAAAGGGATGTCAAAGTGTCAAAGTATTGGAAAAGTAGATACTTACTTATACTTTAGTTAGCACAAAGGTATATATAGTTTAAGACACGTACTAAATGTATGTAGTAGGATTCTAAGCTGACTTTTTGTGTTGCCTTTAGCACTAACAGTGAAATAAAATACTCTGGGGTCAACGAGTAAGATGAGGATATATTTTCTCAATCCATTAGAATGATTGTTTCTTCTAACAATAGAGTTCGACAGACAATGAAATGAGAAAGACTTCAAGACATTGTAACTATATGTACTGTACTTTTGTATATGTTGGATATGTTTCTTAGAATAAGAATTTCATGTTAGCTAAGAGAAAGTCATGGCATGACAATAATGTGTGAGTTAGTGACTATACGTGTGTTTAAAGAAAGTTTTCTTATTGTGTCAAAGTGTAATAAGAGTAAAAGAGTATTAGATACTTTAGTACATGAGTTTTGAGAGACTTTTTGCTGCCGGCTTAAAGAATAGAGAGAGAGAGAGAGAAAGTAAAAGGATATTTATAGAGAAAATGTCTATTGGAGCAAAATGTGAACATTGAGTTAGCGGAATGGTTAGTTTTCTTACATCCTGATTTTTCTTTTCGATATTTTTCAATTTCCTGTACTCGATATTACATTTCAGTCTTTCTCTCTCTCTCTAAAAAAAGCCGTGAGAAGCTAAAGCTCAAAGTGGATAAAGTTACTAAAACCAACTCAAGTTTGACATCAGTATCCGGAACAAATATATAATATAAGACCTCTCTCATCTCGTCTTAGTTTACAAAAAGATTTTTTCCTTCTGCACAACTTTCATAGGAATTGTAACATCAAACTACAATTGGCTAACAGCAGGAAGAGAAATTGGACGAGTACCTCAAAGCTGAATCCGGATTTTTGTCCAAGTGGACAATCTATCAGTTTCTCTACTATACTTGCTTATTATTTACTTAAAATCGAGAAAGAAAAAACATAGAGGCAAAATTCTGCGTACTGAATCAGGTCATATTTCTGTTGCTGTCTGGCTCCATAGATGCAAGTAGAAGAAAGCTGATCCTGGAAACAGTTCCTTAGTTGATCTTTTTTATTTATCATTTGTTTTCGTTTCAGAATTACTTACATATACTTATATAAGTACTTTTCTTGTACATTGAAAACAACTACATATTTAGCTGCACTGCTATAATAAATATGTAGGTATAGCTCATCTTTCATCGAAAAACAAGAACATAGTTTGATATTTTTTTTGGAGAAACAAGATATCTGATCCTAGCATTTAATCATCTCTTACTAAGATACGTACATACATATCTTATACATATACCTACAAGTTTATGTACATGATGTACTTCAAGCAAAGAAGTTTGGTTCGTCTTTCTTTTTTCCTGGAAATAGATCTATCAACAAAACTTTTCCTTCTTGAGCTGATGGGCTTGTTTTTCTTCTTCAACTATTGCAAACACTGATATTACTTCTATACTTTTACACCATAATAAAAATATGTATAGCCAAATGAAAAAGTCTCCTGGTTCTTTCCTACGAATTTTTTGTCAGTATCAAAAATAATTATAATAATTAGAGGATTATTTCCGAAGATCTTGGAATATTCTGTTAGAAAACTTAGAATAATAATATAAATTGTGAGAAAAGACACATCATTAGGAAACAACTTTATTCTATGCCTTTTTCTATAACAAAGAATGTAAAATCTCAGAGCAATTTCTTCCAACTCAACAAATATGTATTATAAGAGGATACATCTACTATACATATAGCATGTGTTTCCAATACTTGTAGAGTCTGGAGCTCAATTATTGGTTTCACATTAGGCTATATTTTCAACACTCTATATATCTTTGTATCGAGTTCTTTTTTATGGCGTAGCAACATATTGTGTTATAAAGAATCTCTGACATTATTGAAGGGCATTGACACGTGATGTGAGAGTTTCGTTATTTTCTCCATATTGTTGAGTAACTTGATATGGATTCTTTTTCAAGCATTGCTATTTTGCTACAACATTTTCTACCAAAGTGAAAGCTATTGGTTCTTATTACTAGAGTTATTGGTAAAATACAACAAAACCTATATATATGTACTTTGTTCAATGTCTATATATCATAAACCTTTTTCCCTTGTTGTAAATATAATTTGGATTCAACGTTTTCTACATACAGAAGTCTTGTTAGCGTTTGTATCTTGTTGTTGTCTTGTGTTCTTTACAATGAACATCAACATATACATATATAGTCAGTAAAGTTACAATGTATATTGAAGTCTAGAAGAGTTTTGTGGGGGATTAGTAAGCATTAGATTTGAGCCAGTCTTGAAGAAGAAACCTTTGGAGAAAAAAGTTGTAGCACAGAGTTAAAGAAGTTGGAGAGACAAAAGAGGAGATCAGATCGGATCTTACTAAGAAAGTCTTTTGCAAAGTTTATTTCTAAAAGTTTACTTTAGTCTTCTTGTAAGACTCTTTCTCTCTCCTCTATTTTTCCTTCAGCTCTTATTTAAAATGCTTGGGTTCTTATATACTAGTGTTTCTCACTCTTTAGAAATCTTTTTTAAGAACAAAATGCTTGTTGTATTTAGTTGAGTTCATGAACCTATACCATTACATGTAGAATAATATATATAGCTTCTTGGAAAAATAGTAGTATAGTTCTATGTAACATTACAAAAAGAATCCCTTCACACCAACTTTAATTTACTGCCAGCAGGTAAAATTTCCAGATATATATATAACTATATATAAGTTATATAAGAAGAAGAAGAAAAAGAATTTTCTTTTGATAAAATCAAACTTTCAGTCTAGCAATTCCATTGACACTTTATAGCATCATAAGAAAAGCTGTACGAGTTTCTATTGAATCTCTCTAATTGCACCAACTCGTTGAATAGAGACTTCGATTTTTCTTTCACAGCGTTAGATTCTATATATTTTTTCTTATTGAAAGAGATTGTACATAACAGCACTCTCTCAATCGAGTCAAAAGTAGTGGCAATAGACATTTGTTGGAATGTTGCTAAAGAAGAAAACGTAGTTAATAGTATGACGTTAGTATATTTTCACAGAATACATGTAGTGATAGAAAAACTAGTAAAATCTTGAGAGACATGCAACTCTAAAGAAAAAGTATGAAGAAAGGTAGTAAGTAGTCAATCTTTTATCATAAAGAAAATAAGTTGGACTTTTTCTATGTTGCATAGAAGAATTTTTTTCTCGACTTTCTTTCTAACTTGAATGCAAGTACAAAATCTAGTCTCTAAATGTACTTCACTTGAGTCAAGCAATCATCATGGGCAAATAGATACTATGTTGAAAGAGTCAATTTTCTCTAGGGACTAGAAAATAGAGAGCTTTTAAGTGCTTCTAAAAATGGTTGCTGATAATTGCTTAGCATTGAAAAGAGTTAGACTATAGAGCACTCTAATTGTTTTATTGTTCTAACGAAATGAGCATTTAGTTTTATATAAACTATAATTGTTTAAGATCAAAAAGTATTTATTTTAATATGGGCGTTATATTCGTAGCTCTGTAATTTATATTTTATCTAAAAGAAGACATATTAGAGTATAAATAAAACAAGTTCAAAAAAAAGAATAAAGTAAAAAACCATCGAGTCTTGTTTTTTTTCCTTGCAACTCTATACTATTGAACACGCCCATAGTTTCATATAGTAAACATCTATCACCAGATACCTATCACCAAGTTTATTTTATGAGTCTAGTGCACTGCCCACCTCTGTGAAAACTTCATTTTATTCTCTCCCTGTTGGTTTCTCAATTTTGATGAAAAATCACCACTCAAGAAAAACAACGTTTTGCCCAAAATTTATTTAAGCGACATGTAAGCAATGGTAATGAAGTTGTGTGTATATGTGGGAAGCAAGAATAAAAAAAACGTGTTGTGAAAGATTTTATTTCACAAGCTATATATGGCTTTCTCTTCTTTTTTTAAAGCAGAACAAGAACTTGGATCAGGGCTCATTGTATTTCTATTCTTCATGTGTTGAATTTAAGAGTCTCTTGTGAAAGTAGCAATGAGGGCAAAAATTGAAGAAGAAAACTTGATTGGAAGTAGTATATGTACTACTATTCTTGATTCTTTTCTCTTGTCCTTCGTACAGACTGAAAACTGTACTCTCTCTCTTATACAGAAAACAGTTGAAGTAGAATGAATTCCTAGTGTGTTTACACAGAGAGAAAGTGGACTAGAGACACAAAAGGAAGTAAAAGACTCTCCTCTTTACTTTCTCTAACAGAAAAAAATCCATAAGAGAAATTTCCTTTTCTCAGAATTTTATTTACTCTCCTTCTTCTTCCTTTTCTCAAGTGTTGCTGTTCAGAAAAGAGCAAGATCAAAGATGGAAAAGTTTGATTTTCAGAGAAATATAAAGTAAGGTGCTGATTCAATGATAATTAATCGAGGCATGAAAAGGAGAGAAAATGAATTGAAATGTTCTACACTTCTATATATACCACGACTGATGATAATAGCATTTACTTTCTCTCTTTTCACAAGTGCTCACACTGCATCTTATATGCTCTAATAAATATCGAAAGTAAGAGAGAAAGAGAAGTATTATATATATATATCGTAGTATAGATGGTAAAAGTACAATAGGGTAACAAAACATTACATCACTCTGTGGCATGGACTTTTGCCCGCTTCTCTTATCTATTGCACAGTGTAAATGTACAACAGTACATGCCATATAGATAGATACTCAATGCTATCAAATATTGATCAGAGAAAGTACTTTTCTCTCTTTCTCTCTCCCTTGTATTGTTGACGAAGATGGATTCCTTCCATTTTCTTGCGTTTCTCTCCTCTCTTTAGTATATATGTGTGTACTTTATATTTACTATTTAAAGTATTTGATTTGAGAGCTCCTCTATATATAATATGTTATACGCATATAGAAAATGTAGTGTATAAAACCAAGTATAAAATGAATTTGGACAAAATTGCATCAAGTACTCAAAGACAATAGCTATCATTCAATGAAATTATGTCTTGCAGAGTGTGTTGGTGTACTAAAGAGAGAGAGAGAGAAGAGTGAGGGAAATGAGCACTTTGCATGGCCATCACCATTTCACTCACTCAGTTGCTTTTCTCTCTCTCTAGTCATAATCATCAAGAATTTGAGTTGACTATATACATATATGTATACTGCTACTGGCATAATATCTTTGAGGTACTTTCTCTCTACATATATATCTCGTGTTATTTCAAGTAGCAGTATATAGTAAAGTGGATGTGTGTGTGTGCATAATGAAATCGGGAATTACAATGAATGTGAATGAGTACATATATATACTAGAGTTTTCTGGACCATACATTTCATTTAGCTTTGAAATTCAAATTGTTCTCTGTGATGTAGTAAGAGAGAAAGAGAGAGGTCTTGCAATTTGCCTGAAGATGAGTAGTAGATATCATAACCAGAAACCTTTAGGAAAATTCAATTCCGTTCTGAGTAGATATATAACTATTGGACGACAGGATAGATATTATATAAAGGTGCAGAATAAACTGAATGTCTGTTTGTGTGCACACTTATGGATGAGCAGTTTAGAGAAAGGTCTTGCAATTTGCCTGAAGATGAGTAGTGGATATCATAACCAGAAACCTTTAGGAAAATTCAATTCCGTTCTGAGAGAGAGATAGTAGATATATAACTATTGGACGACAGGATAGATATTATATAAAGGTGCAGAATAAACTGAATGTCTGTTTGTGTGCACACTTATGGATGAGCAGTTGTATCTCTTGAATAGAGAGAGATAGAGTGAGAGAAAAAATACAATTCTTTCTTCATCTACTCACTTCATATGTGACTACATAACACGTAGTTATAACATAGAGCTGTCGGCCTTTCTCTCACTTTCACTTTCCTCGTATACTCAACACATTCAACATACATGCCATGTATTAATGCATGGCTGCACTTTCTCTCTTCAATATCCTTCTATATAATTCCTAATACATTTTGAGGAAAAGTTGAGCTTGACGTATAAGCCTCGAAATCGACTCTGATCACAAAACACCCGCAATTCAGATTAAAACCGTAGTCACTCAAGCTGAAGAATGAGAGAGAAAGAGAGACGAGTTTACTAAAGAATTTCATTTCACTCGTTCGTTCCTTCTTATGCTATGATATTGACGGGTGAATGAGAGAGAAGCCAAGTAAAATTCTGTAAGGCTTATTTCTTCCTCCTTCATATTATGAGATTACTGTCTATTGCTTCCTTTTGTAAATATATGTATCGACAACTACAACAAGTAAACAAGCATTCGCCCTGTATTTTGAAAAGTCGATTTTATTAGTAAGTCAACATGTGAGGTAAAATACAATTTTGATTTAAATGAAAATGCCAAGTGGTCAAATAGTTTTGTAGTAGCGAATTATGTAGACGAGTCAAATGATGGGACACATCAGAAATTGTGATGAGGATAAAACTAAGTATGCATACCAATGAGGGAGTTGTGCTAATTTACTATTATGATGCATTTGCATGAGTTTGTCATAGTAAAGAGAGAGAGAGTATAAAAGGAAATGTGCAGATCATGAACAAGGAACATGTAAAATTTTCTCTTGTACACATTTTACATTATATGTCATGTCAAAGTTTTTGAGTAGTTGCACGTACAGTTTTAGAATTCAGTGTTGCTTTCAATACTTGTCAAATCATAATGCATGAGTGAATTACATTGTATATAACTACAATCATCACCGTTCCTGCCAACGTGTCATCTTGACCACGTACTACTTTCCAACGCTTCAAACGACTTCAATTATTAACATTTTAAATGAAAGTTCACTGAGCGAGTAAGCCTCTCATACTAGGAACGACGACTTGTATCAAGCAAAAGTTTTACAATTAGCCTTTCTCTCTCAATGCTACTCTTTGATGTTAGGTAATAATATGACGAAAGTTAGTAATATATTTGTTACAAAGTACTTGTGTATGAAATTGGAAAAGTTTATTTGCAATTAGAAACTAACACTTGATACTTATTACAACTATGGAAAACTACTAAAAATGTAATAATAGCATTGAATCATCTCAATATTATTCACTTGCATAGTTCTCAGATTCATTTCGGTGAAAAATTAGTATATATGGTAATAAATATCGTCTTCCAATAATAGCGCAGGTGTTATATTTTCTTCTTCTATATATTTGCTCCTTTGCATTTTTATAAGTAATATATCAACCAGTTCTAGCATAATAATCACCATCAGCTCGTTTACTCTTGTGTAACTAAACTCACTATCGTAGCTTTAACAATCTTTTGAAAATTAGAAATGTTCAACTTTCTCTCTCTCTCTTACATATTAATTGATTTATTGTGTGGATGGCTTAAAGGGGTTTAATTTC